>KI422994.1:31515-46172 GCA_000473375.1 Anopheles culicifacies | reverse complement strand
TGCGTGCTGAGTAATAAATCAGTACCCACTTCACGCACCGCATTGTACCGTGTAATGGATCGGAACCGTTTTAAATCCATAACCTTGTAAACAAAACAAAAAAAACAACACACACGACTGGAAGTGCTTCAGAAACCCCTGGAGGACACCCAACCGAATGATCGTGATCGATTGTTAACGATCTCATTATCTCTTGTACGGGCTGGACACCCTTCCGGGTTTCTGGTACCGAACTAACTGGCAACCTACACACACGAAGCGTGCACTTGACGTGATCCTTCGATCACGCGATCATACTACGCATACTAGAATGCGTGCGTGATTTCGAAGCTGCTTTGTGTAAGTGCATCTGGTTCGCTTTAAGCACCCAGCGCAGTGAGTGAGTGGTGTGTTACAAATTAGCCACGAATAACCCGTGTGCCAATGGCCTACGTGACAGATTGGGCCATGCCATGCTCATGTGGGAAACGCGACCGACCGAAATCAGAATAAAACCTTCCTCCTCCTGTCACAACATTCGCACACGGGACCGAGCTGAACCGTTTCGCGGAGGGTACACGGTTATGCAAAGCAGTTTCCTCATCGGCTAACGCACAGCTTCATGAGGATGGGGTCACATTCTCTAACAAATTCCGTACACCAGGCATACTCATGCCGTCAACCAGTCTCTGGTCGTTTTATCTTTTTCGTTTTTGTTTTTTTGTGCACAACCTTCTCCCAGTGTGAACAAAATTGCACGAAAGGAACCCTTCCCTCGTTCTCCACAAATCCACCTTCCTGGTCGAGCTCTCCAAATCAGTTCGCTGAATCACACAGAATGTAATGTAATTTGATCGAACTACTGAACTAGCTACGCACGAACAAACACAGAGTCGTTGGTATTTGGCAAAGAAATGGTCCCGCGTTCCGCAGGATCTGCCCATCCCGAGATCCGCGAGATCCGCAAGATGCGTCGACGGCGATACAATTTTGGGAGACATTACGGCGGGCTCTGGTACACATGTGTGGATGGCTTGAAACCGCAAGGGCAAGGCGACGGGCAGAAGCGGGCGGTACATTTCGCGCAAGTGCATCCTGCGTGCGATCGTTTCACACCTATTTTTAGTAACCGCAGCTCATGACTTTCCCCTCCGGTCTGCCCATTATACTTCCAACTTCCTTCCCGGGTGCGCGTGCATGAGAGGAGGGCGAGATGATGATGGTGGTGGTGGCATCTAGGAATCTAGGAACTTGCATCACGCGATGATACTCACAGTTCACCCCGGTACCGATGCACCTGCGCTGAGCCACGGAAGAATGTGGCCAACCACATGTGGTGGCGAACACATTAGCTAGCACACTCCGCCGACCCACGGGTGTACGCGCTAATTTTGCCCACCCACCGATACTGCAGATGCAGATGACCCAACGTGCATTAGTCACCTGATGTCCGATTAGTGTTTGCCCACTGTCAAACCCGGAAGATGGCCGTTCTACGGGGTAGGCGAGTTTGGTAAGCGTAAAAATAACATAACTCAGCGCGAGGCGAGGTGCTGTGTAAGGTGGACTTTGTTGAGTGAGTTCGAGATGAGTGCGGAGAAAGTTGAACAGTGTGTGTTTGTTGCTTTCCTGTTGCTCTGGGAGCGGACAACCGGTGTGCGGCGTACACGGTGGTGATGGTCTGATCTGATAAGAGGAGATAGGGTAGGTAGAAGCTCGCATCATTGCGAATGCACATTGCTATAAAAGGAAAAGTAGTCGTATAATTCTTGACGACAGCTTTATGAGTGAGGCAGTTGTTTGTCTCACCGTGCCGTAAACAACATTCTTGTCGCATGTGTTTACTATTACCTCAGCACATTAGACACTACTACCTGGCTATTTCTATGTGCTACCTCTTTAGTCACAGTTTATGGCAGGGGTTGGACATCGTGACAAAATAAAACGTGATTAAATTTTATGAAATCGTATTTGTTCTTGGCAAACAGCAGAATCAAACAGTATCGTCGGTCGAAAATACAATATGGCGTTTTGTGTCTTCAGGCCCACCTTAATATCTCATCTTTGTCCGAATGACAACAACAACAAAACGTGAATTATACAGATATATCCGGCTTAATCTTTGGAAGTAAGTCATTCTAAAAGCAATCAACAGTGAAACAAAATTATCCAACGATCATCAACAAACTCCTAAAAACCGATTCGCCACAATTACTACGCTCGCTTCGATAGATCTTCAAAATACGATAAGCTGCGGCGATCAAGCACTCACACATAAAAAAATAATAAATAAATAACCAAAACAACTCCCCTGAAACGCAACGCTCCACCATGTGCTTGCAGAAGCGAAGCGGATGGCGGGTTTTTTGTACTCTTTAACGGCTAATAAATCAAACTTGGGACTTTAAAAATAGTCAACTTCAGCATCAGGGCTTCGGATAGGAAACGGGAGCACAGGCAATGTTTGTGGATCATGCCCGAAAAAAACATCAACAACCCCGGCGAAGTGCATCTCAATGTCAAACGAGGACGCTAAGGTCTCGTGGAGAGTCGGATAGAAAGGGCAAGAGGGATGCAGTAAAGCAATCATAATAATTTTTAAGAATCAGACCTTTAGAAGCTGCGACGTTCGTATGCCTTTCCCAGTATCGTAAGTCTTTTCGATGCTTTCAAACTCACCCAAGCATTTGTGGGTAAGTTGCTGTTCTTTCTGCAGAAGTGCATGCTCGCAAAAGGATGGTTGATAGCGCAGTCGATCCACACATCAGCATGCCGGTTCGCGTACAGCGCTGAATGCCCTCACCAAGAGGATCTCCAAGAGATCTTCCTCCGTTCGATCGTGTGCCACAGTGTGCCGTGTGTGTGAGTTTTGTTTTGTTATTTTCCTGGTGTTTTTGGGATCTCCGCTTTATCCGCGACCCTAAGCACCCTTCAGGTTTTAGCTTTATTTTATGCTACTATTTTTTCTCCTACCCTTCTTTTTTTTTTTTGTTTGTTTGCTGCTGCCCACGGGGGTTTTGCGTTCGTTTCGCCGGTTCGCTACAATGTTGTGCCCGGCGAGCGAACGAAACGGCACGCTGTCATGATCAGCGCATCCATCCATCCAACCGACCGACCCCGGGATGTTGCGATCCGGCGATAGAACAGCAAGCGGGCCCTTTAAATTTACTTTATACACGACAAACAAATTCAAGGTCTTCGCCGAATTGTTGATCGTTTCGTCGATGTTTTATGTTTTGTTTTATGTGCAAGCGTGTGCTGTTTGGCTCGGTTTGCGAACGTGCGTTCTGTTTGATGCCTCCAATTCGTAAGATTCGTATTTCCTTTTTTGTTGTTGTTTTGGACCGCTGGGCAAAGGGTTGCGCTTTATCCTTCCAAACAGGCAAGCAATGTGCAATCTCGATGCTGCAGATCGTCTCGCGATCGCAGGCAAGTTCTGGAAGGTCCAAACTGTAGTTGAGATCAACGAAATAATGGTCCATGTGTACAATTGATTGAATGATTTATGAAACAGCGAATGAATTAACTGTTCGCCGTCGGTGCTTATTGCCCAGAGGAGAGATCGAGAGCACAAAAAAGGGTCAACGCATGAAATTAAGGTGTTCGACCAAAACCCGTTGACAGATGATCAGATCGAGCTGTAACGCTTCTAACTCACTTTTAAGACCAAATCGGACCCATCGTTATGCGGTGCGTGTCTGTCAAATCAAGTCCAAGGGCAGACCTTAAAAAAGGGCCATTGCTCCACGCACCGTGTCAAAATTTCCGGCTAGGTCTAGATGATCGTGGAACGGTGGGTAGGCCATAAATTAGCATTACATTGACAATCATCTCCCCAGCATGCCACCCTACTGGGCCAGCTGCCGTTAATAAGACATTAATCATCGTCTAGTTGTAGTGAGCAATAGCAAACCCTGCGTGTGACCGAGGAAACAGTTGGTGTCTCCAAACGTCAGTTAACCGAACGTGCGGTCAAGGGTACACAGAAAGTAGTCACCGCGGTCAGGTTAGGATCAGCGATCGTGAACCGATCGAACCCTACAGCCTAGAGCTATTATGCAGTTCAGCAGATGGAGTGGACATAGCCAATAGGACGTTCGACAGTAGGAAACTGATTAGTCATAGACGGTGAGCGTCTTGGGTTAAGCCTCATTTGCATACACCGCTAGAACACCGGCACTACCATGAATGTAGTACTAAACATCACAGAACAAAGTTTATAGCATCGCCTTTGCTCAATGGAAGGGTTGTTTTGGTGGATAATTAGGTTGTTTTCCTTCGACGGCATTTGACTGTTGACAAAACAAATCTAGCAAATCGATTACACGCTGAGAATTGAGATATCACAAACCCCAGGGGACACTAAAGCTGTTGTCTATCGATAACGTCTGATTAAAGTGTCTCTTTGAAGTCTTCAGTTCCCTGTCGATCGTACTACGCGGTTAGGTTAGGAAAAACAAAGTGCTTATCATAACGACGTAATTATAAACAGTGTATGTGTTTAACGTGACCTACTCCTCGACAAATCTGCACACGAAAGGTGACGATCGATGTGGTACACCTTAACGACAACATCCTAGTTGATTAGTTTTATGGCTCCCAAATAAACCAAACTACCGGTTTCGATCGTGACTATGGATCGACATTTTTAAAATAGATGTCACTTCCTAGCGTTAAACGACTCCTTAACATCTCGCGACACTATTCCACTTTATTGCATCATCATCATCAAAGAGGAATAGCCAAGGATGGCCAAAACCTCCCACTATCACGTCTGGGCTGGGGGGAAGACGGGAACCTATTCCGAAATAGATGCTCTATAAAATAAACATCTCCTCGTACATTCATTCATCATCTGCTGATACTGACACTGATCGAAGCGGAGGCAACTAAGGATGTTTCGAATGCGCGCACTAACGTCCACACGGTCCTATAACGTGAGACAACTTGTTGGACTCATGTCAACATCAACTTTGTAGAGTCCTACGAGACGGCCGGAAACAGATCTTCTATCGTTTCGTTTTCTTTTTTCCCAGAGGAAAGACAATTTTGCACAGATGTCCCCGTACGCTGCCCGTACGATGTTGGGAAATTATTTATAGTGTTTGCTATTAGCCGTATCATTGACTCACAGGCTTACGCCAGCTGCTGTACCAGCGTGTTGCTGGTGTTTGCGTTGCGCTCTGGTACGTGGTGCGTGGTTGTTTTTGTTTTGCCTACCATACTGGACGATGCACCATTCTAGCAGTGGGGTTTTGTTATCGCACTGGACCCAACTGTCATGTCATCGTGATCGTGAATCTGTGGAACCATACGTCTAGATGGATCTGCAGTTCGTCGTCTCGGTTTGATTGTAAACAGGGCGCACCAAACAAGCCAAACGATGCAAGACGTTTAATGAGTGTTGTGCACGGGTAGCCTCTAACCTTCAACGTTCTAGCGTATTGCATAACTTTGTATTGCTGCACTGCTCCTATTTGTCAGTGGTGGCAGAAGCAGCACCACATGCCACATACAGTTGGCAGCTTCAAAGCTCCACGGATTGGGCCCGTCCGGAACAGTAGCCTGCAGTGATTGTGTGCGGTCTGTTTCATGATCGATTGTTTGTCAGGCAGATTATAGCCGCCTTCCAATCATACACCTTCCTTTCCTTCCTCCCTCCGATAAGACACACTTCCCTTAGGTTGCGCTCCAGGGGCAAAGGTACACCGACGGATAGGCAGTGTGTTCGATGCACCTTTGTTAACTTTGTTACCGCCACCAACGATGATTTCATCTGCCAGACAAAAGACGGTGCCACTGTGTTGCTCGCTGTTGTCTTAATGGTGGTGACAGTTTCGCTCCTTCTATCAGTTGGTTTAATGCGTTTCTGCGCTTTTTCCTACAAAATGAGGCCATCGGTATAATATCCAACGATTCGCGCAGACTTTACTGTTCAGTTTTTGCGATGTAATCATTAGGATTTCACCAAATGAACCAGAGAAATGAAACATACAACACGCATAAACACATATGATGTGAAGCGCTGACTTCATACTATGCATGTATAGGCATGTCCACCATAACTTCCAGCCTTAGGGCTGTGCATACATACCAGCAGTTGAATATAGTTTACAGCTCGCGTTTCACATCAACCAAGCGTTGGCTTGATTACGTTAGCAATTGAACGAAATTAACCGAACACTCCAACATGCAAATGCTCCAAAACGCAAACTTGTTCCATTACCAATTCTGGATCAACTTACGGGTGTCTGCATATATCAGAAGCTGATCATATTCCGCATGCGTCTGTCGGAGTGAGTATATAACAATTTAATCGAAATCAATTAGTTGATCTGCCAAGATTGCTTATTCCAGTTCCTAATTAATAAATAAAACCTGCTGTATTTACACAGTCTCAGTATTCATTTCTTCGTCCAGAGTGTATAATTACTTCTTAATGTACGGTAAACATTGCAGCTTTAATACGATACACCGTGGTGTACAATTTTCAACTTCATATCATCGGATCATAAACATTATCATTGATCGTAGCGCACCAGCCCCGATCTGTCAAGGAGGTCCAGTACGGGAACAATGAACAAACCGAGAGCGAACAGTAGGAGGGAGGGCTATATTTATCACTTTTGGTCAACGCACCGGCACCGGTTTGTACGAGTGCTACTTAAGGTAAATATAACTACCGTTTGACCTTCTTCTACCTTATATATTGTCAAAATAATTATAAATCAGTTACCGTGTAATGTAATGCGGCCCGTAGGGTGAGAGAACATTTAATCCCTTTTTCTTGGAACGCTTTGATGGGACGCTCTTAATCCCGGTGGGCGTAAGGGTTAATTAACGGCAAGTGAGAAGTATAAACACTTAATACATATCGTTTGACAACCGGAAAATAGAACAGATCGCGATCTTCTAGTTTCTTCAGGTACTTGGGAAGTGTTCTAGAACGCTTAAACTACATTGGATATCGATCGTACGTCGGCCACCCCCATACATGGTGCGGACTGTGCGCTCTCACCCCGGAAACACCAACACCATCACCCGTACGCACGCAACATGATGGCGACGATCGCAAAAGCGCGTGACAATGGGACAGCAGTTCAGTCACACACGTGAAAAAGAAAACCAGCAAGTGAAATGTTGCGCGCAAACGAAATAAAAAACCCCGTACCCATTTATTGTCTTTAAATAAACAAAGAATTGTAGCCGTTTTATCAGCGAGTTGTTTCATTCGTTCTTTTGTTTGACTGTTGACAAGCACGGTGTGCGTATGTGTGTGCAAGGGAAAGAAACACACAGGAACACAGGAACACATCCAACGCATCGTTGGACGGTCGCCGTGCAGTGGCAATTGAAAATAACAACAGCTTTACTGACCGTCAGCCCCATCGCACCAGAAGAGAGCGATGGCCTAACTAAACGAAGTTGATAATGTCGCCCGCTCTGTGGTGGTGGTGTAGATCGGTTTAACGCCCGATGCGCCTGTGTTGGTGTGCGCACGGACGCAAAATGGACGCGCATCGTGGTTGTGCACGCGCTGTTCCCGTGCACACACGATGGTAGGGGTGCCCGAAACACGAGCGCTGACGACAGTTCAACAAAGCACACGCATCCACGAAATTGGGTGCGTGTGTGGTTGTGGATGGATGATACGCGTGCTGTTATCGAGTAAATAGATACTGCAATTAATGCGTCGATATTGTAAACGGCGAGGCATTCATAACGAGCGCAAATGCGTGTTGATCGTGTGCTTATCTATATCGAACGATTAACTATTGACTATTTAACAAGTGATGGAGTAGTTTCAAAACCAATTAACAGCGACTCCAACGGCGATCGAAACCAACTCCTGAAATTGCTCTCCATTCTAGAAGATTCCTTCGTCTGCAAATTTAAATAAAACACCAGAAACGGCGTAAAAACTCGTTATACACATCCCCATTGTGCGCACACCTCCCTTCCTGATCTTCAAACATGATCTATCCAAAAGCTCGATGGCCGACGACCGCCACTCGCCTTGACAACAGCTGATAATTCGCGACCGGTTGGTTGATAAGACAAATATTTGGCCACGGTGCGGTGTCAACCATTTTTTGTTTTTTGTTTCCTTTGGATCTGCGGTCCTCCCTAAAGCCAAATCTGTCAAAATATAGCACCCACATGCTGGCTTCACCGGCATGTGCGTGCCGGCGTTGCGCCACCCGATTATGTCGCCAATGCATCGCCAATGGGAGTTACACCTAGCTAGCAGTAATTGGGTGCAAAAGTTATAAATAAACGAAAAAGTAGAGAATACACAATGTTTGCCGTTGTCGTCGCAAGGCAATACCTGATAACGGGCCGACTGCTTATAGTGGTTTAGTTGTGAAGTGAATACTCCAAAAGAGGTCTGCGAGGCAAAAAAAAAGAGCGATAGCTGTTTGTAAGGATAGAGAGTTGCGACGAGCCAAACAAATAAGCCAAACAAATATGGAGGTGCCACACGATAAGCGCGATATTATATTTATTTACTGTACGCCAGACTGAGTGGTTCCTTGCGCCAACTGTACGCTGGAACACGCGTTCGACGGATGAGTGGGCTCCACGTTCGGGATGCTATCTTTATTCTTGTGGCCCAAGTTTTGGGTACGTTATCGTGGGCTGTGTAGATTTGTTTAATTTGATTTTCTCTTTTGGTTCCGGTGCAGTAATTGTTAGAGCTGTATAGTAGTTTATTATATTGCAATTGGAAAAATAAGTAATATATTTTATGAACTATATGCGTCCTCTAAACCTCAGAATTCGTATGCCCCAACAGTTGCCAATTCTTTGAAGGAGATAAGAACATTTATCGACCGAGACAAATGTGAGTCTACCCACTCACAAAATAGACCATGGTTCAGTATCGAATGCTGCTCAGAGACCTTGATATATCTCATGGAAGTATATGACTCTGGACCTTAGGTTAAATTCACCTGATTCGCTTCTATTTTGTCTTTCTTGAAGCTCTTTAGAATATCGCGTTAGGTAAAACTAGTTCCTAAACATCTTGAGCGACGCCTACATTTAACGCCATTTACTGCACCCACCATGCAACCTCATTGACCTTAACCGTGTCCTCAATCGAATGCGCTGGATGTGCAAAGCTTGTGAAGTGACCTCGATCCTCTTGCAGCACAGCAAACGCAAATGTCGCAGCAGAAGTCATCCCGTATCAACCGACCAGCACAAGAGCAGATGCATCAAAAATAGGCCAAACTGGTGGCCGCTTCTAACTGCGCACAAAAACATTAGCCCACTGTTTGTTTGCGCTGGCTTACGAACCTTCTTATCGGGAGGTTCGACTTTCGCCCGCTGCGGTTTTCTGAGCTGTTTGGTGAGTTGTGCCACCACGATCTGCTCTTTGGGGCTTGGCCGAAGAGTGGGCCGAATTTGACGAATGCAGATAATCGACTGATAATGCGATTCGGGACTGAATTTATGGCTATGAGTATACGGCGAGAAATAGCTTGACCGTGTACTTGGTACTTAGGACATTCAATACATTACATGCGCGAAGAAGAGTTTATTTTAATGTTCGTTCTTTGTTTCCCAGTTTTGTAATTCCAAGGCCACTACCAACACCAAGACTGCGTCAACCCATCAATTCTCGACTGCGGACGAGCTCAGTGCTCAGCCTACCGGAACCGCCACACACAGAGAAATCGATGATTTTCGACTCCCTGCGATGCGTAACTAGCCCTTTGGCCCTATCGAAAACTCGCCGAACACGTTGGAGAGGAGCGACTCCCCAGCGACGGCAAAGGCAAATGTAATTATCGTTAAACCACACCTCACCAAACTGCGTGTACAATGTTTGGCGTTTGGCATTTAGGTTTTTGGAAGATTCAAAACGAACTCAAAATATTACCACACACACAAAAGGAGGAAGTGAAATCGTACGCACTCATCGGATCGATTCTGGAAGAAGAATACCAATTTTCACCAAGGTACCAGAAAAGAAGCAACACATGTTCCCGTAGGATGGTAACGTTGTCCCTGCCGATGGTGTATCTCACGCACTCTGGGTCTCTCTCGCTCGCATTTTGCATTGCCTTCCATAATCCCCGGCCCGAAACCCGGCACACAAACGTAACGCGCAATTCTGCCAGCACGCATTCCAGGCCTTTTCGGGAACTCTTCGGGAAGAAACCGGGAGCATAGCATTTTTACGTAATCCAACGCATACGCACCAACACACGGTAAACCGGGATTGCGTGAGTTCTGGAGAGCAGCAAGTCCAGAAATGTGCACTCAATATTTGGTATCCCTGTCGGAGGGGAATTCATCCATCCCGTTGTGCCCATACCCATACTGGTGATGTCCTTTCTCGCATTTAAAGGGCAACTAGTTGATGATGAAGGGAATGTGCGAGGAAACCCCGCTACAGGGTCCCAGTATAACTCTCGCTATACCAACATTGTTCTTTGTTGTGTGTGCGATGTGATGTGTTGTCCCTGATAGTCGCTAGATCACAGTGTGTCCCGGGCAGTGTCCTTGAGCGTTGCGCGTTACTTTGTTTGTTACGATCTGGAAATGTTGGAAATGTTGCTCTCCCCTTGTGCGAGTTCGTGCCACGATATGAGACGGTTGTCATTTTTCATGAGGCGAATTAAATTATGGACAAACGTCTAACCGTCACAAGGAAACATTGTCAACCAACGAAGGGGAAAACTAGCATAAATGTCAATCATGGCTGTAAGTGGCAAATGCAAAAGCAAATCAACGAAAAAATCAATTTAAAAACGTCCATCCTTCTTCCCCCCTTCCTGGTTAGTCACACACACAGGGCACTACCCGAACATCATCGTTAACCCTGCACGATCCATCTATTTTCGTTGCTATTCTTGTCAAACGCATTTTTACTACGTTTATTCACAAATGCGGCGTAGTAAGGATAGGGAATTATTTGCGTACGAAACAAGTCACGCATGCAAAGCATAACGATGCCGATTCGTACCGTGTTCGTTCCCTTCCGGCACCACCCATAAATCCACCCAGGGAATAACGTGTCAGTGTGCCGTTTGGATATTGGTGGCCAATTTTTCAGCGCAGTAACCTCGCGCTCGCATTGAAGCGTCATGCTAATACGCATGGATTGCAGCTACCCAATGGTCCCGCCAAAACCGAACGAATCACGCAACTCTCTGTGGGGGGAGCTCTCCTACATTTGTTCTTTGTTTTTACTTATCCACTAAATCCCGATTAGGGTATAGTTTCCTATTATTGATTTTCATCAACACTTACACGAGCGAACAACAAAAACAAAACGAAAATTGATCCGTCCCGAAATAACTGAAACGCAGTTGGGTAAGGTTAGGCAGTGTGTGAAACAGTACTAATGGTGCCTCGGGTTTGCGATTGAGTAACTGAGTCACCGCCCCTCCACTGTAAGCTTCCGGCCGGAGCTCATTACTATCGCCTTCACCTCGAAACAGTCAGCAGAGGAAATAAAAGTTTAAACAATCTCCAAATTTATTCTTGCCGCCCTTCCCTAACCCGCTCCGTTCCATTTCCGTCGCACCCGCAAACTCAATCCATCAACAGCCCAATTCGCTCATTTTCACCCCCTTCCTAGGTCATCCGAAGGCGAGCAGGATTGGGAATGTTAATTCGCTCAGGGTCACCATTCCATCCTTTTCTCACTGGCTTCACCGTGAGCATAAATGCCCAACAAAGATCAAACAACAATTCGCTCCAAAATCACACTATTGCTAAATCCTGCGACAAACGACTCCACAGGACTACGACAATGATGATAACAAAGCAAAACAAAAAACTTATAATGACCCTTTCTATTCGTTTCCTGGTCCATCCCCTGGCCTGGTGGAGGCGCCTACTCCGCGATGGAGGCGCGTTTTGTTCACTCAAATCCTTTCTCCGGTTTGACCTAATGGCGTGCTTACTGTACTGTCCCCCCCCCCCACGGCAGGAAAGCACCTGTGCGCTAGAGTGAAACAGAAGACCGGGTAGAAAGTGCGTGCGGAGTTACAACACAGTGGCACGCACTTTTTTTTTTCAAATCTTGCAGAACGCACGCTTGCCGCACGAGTCAGCAATAATGCTCAAGTGAGTGAGAGTGAGAGTGAACAGTGAGACGTACGGCGGACTGGCTTACGGGAAAGCGTTTGAGATGAATTAGAAGTTTTGGCGTTATGTTTCGTACGGTGGCGTCGTTGGAGTACTCGGAAAAGTATTTTGTTCATTAGATCTTTCTCTCTCCCTCTCCCTATCACTCAATCTCTCTATATGCCTTTGTCTTTCTATGAAGAAATGGATTAGTAACGCACATGTTGAACATTTCACGCTAATGATTTATTTGGGACATTATTCAGGTCTTTGAGAATATGATAGACACCTCTATCAGTAGACTTTCGATAATGGCTTTAAATCATCGACAATTAATTTGATAAATCAGCACTCACGAGAACCTAATACCAATGATTTTCTTTAAGAAACAATAACAAATGGCACACAGAAAACAACAAAATGCATGAAGGTTTTTTTTTTCAAATCGTTATCGCCTTTGCATGCATGCAGCACATAAATCTGCCCATAAAAAGAAGGATTCATTCGTCCGTACTGGGCTGTGCATCAAAACAGGGTCAGTTACGTTACGGCGGGTGAAGAATTTCATATCACACCTTCCCCGGTTTCACTCGCGTCGCGTCTCACATTGCAAATGCTGTCCAACCCAAAGGAGAAGGTGTCAGTGCTGTTTCGTGGTAAACAAACCGATTAGAAATCTTGCTTCATAAACTAATCTTAATGAATTAAACGATCCTTCCTTAATCCGGTAGTAGGAGGTAGAAGGAAAGCGGGTGTTGTTGATCGGCTTACGAACATTCTCGCAGTTCTCGCCACCATTCTCGTTAAGGACACTCGTTGAGATGTGATCGAGTGCCAAAGAACAGTACAGCACCCCAAGAGCTCCTAGGGGGGTTGGTTGTTGTTTACGCTAAATCTCAGATGAGCCGCTTTGCCTCTCGTGTACGTTGTTGCTTTGGTCGCTGTTTTTTCATCTTCAACCTGTAGCAACATCTCTCACACATCCATGCAAACCAGAAGGGTGTTCACATACGTATATGACCCCCTCATTTCCTCTTGCCCTTTATCCCTCTCTCCTCTACTCTCTCTCTCACTGGGTTTCTTCCATCGAGCTAGGATTTTCTTTGTTGTTTGATAGGAAGACGAATCATATGGTGCGAGAGCGAAGCTGCTGGTGATGCTGCTGGTCGCCACTGTTGCTACTGTTGAAGCTGTTTAGTATCATCCGCTTTTCGACTCCCCTGTCAACCAACCACCCCTCCAACCGGTCCAACATCATTCTCTCATACACCATTAACACATTGAATACCCCGGCCCGTAACGCACAAGTGGGGAGACCTGCGAGTGGCACGCATGTGTTCGTCGGTTACGAGCATCGGCGGCGGGCCGGTTAGTTGGTTGGTTGTGTGTTTGCTTTTTACGAGCCTTTGTTACGAGTGCACCGGACCAAGCGAACCGTACGATTGTGTGCGTGTACGGGTTCCCCCGAAACACCGCGAGATACGGCACAAGTTCGCGCCGCAGTCGCTCTCGCATCTCAGTTCAACAAATGCCGTCGTTGTGAATAGTTAGGAAACCACTCGAAGCACCCGACGCGAAAACGCGGTGCCGCTCCGAATCGAGAACCGCAGCAGCATTGGTGGCGTTCTCTAAGTAACGGAAGAAATCGAATCGTGCTGTCACCGAGTGTTTGAAAACGATTTTTATTCAACAGCGGTACGGTACGTGATGTATGTAAGGTTTTACCCGTGCAGCGTGTGTTGGAGTGGATTGTTTTATATATTTCTTAGGTTTATCAGGACCCTTCAACTAACAACTTCAGTGTGTGTATATATTGCTCGCTTGTGATCAACGAACTAGTGAGCAGGGGTGAACACTAAGTCTGTAGTAGATGATCGTGACGATCGAATCGGGATCTTGAGCCATTTTTTAAATATCTTCATTTAGAAACAAACACCAAGCAAGTACACCGTGCCAGGAAAAGATGGAAATTATGTAGGCTTTCTCTAGTGGCGTGACTGAAAGTGCGGTGAAATTATTAGTGTATGTGTGTATATGTGATTGAGTGTATGCAAGTGGAGTGGAGTAGTTGCAACTGCACATTTTCACCTTGCATAGACCGTGCGTGCATTGAGGCGTGTTACAGATGCACCGTTTAGTTGTTTGTTTGGTTTTTTATTGATGCTCTGCGTAAAATGCACAAACGATTGAAGTGAATTTTAATACAACTTCTAGTTGAAACCACTACCACTGCAGCATGATGAAATGAGCCGTGTTGTTGCAATCATATTGTAAAATGAACGATTTCCATTACGAAAGGATGCAATCGTAGGACAGAAAAAGGTGTGCGGTGTGCGTGGTGCCGGGTATTATTTTTGCTTCTCCACCTACACTACTACTATTCCTAGACATTGAACACACGTGCACGCGTACTCTGTTGCCGGGTGAGCATGTGCTCTGATGTGTTGTTTTCTGATGTGTTGAGTTAAAGAATTGTTTAGAAAGGAAAAACAAGGTTGCATTTCCTGGCCTCACCTTCACCATTACGATACGTGCTTATTGGAAAAGAGCATGAGAACAGAACACGGACGGCCATCTCTGTGGGCCCGGCT
>KI422994.1:3350-31415 GCA_000473375.1 Anopheles culicifacies | reverse complement strand
CGAAAGGATGCAATCGTAGGACAGAAAAAGGTGTGAGGTGTGCGTGGTGCCGGGTATTATTTTTGCTTCTCCACCTACACTACTACTATTCCTAGACATTGAACACACGTGCACGCGTTTACCGTGCCAGTACTCTGTTGCCGGGTGAGCATGTGCTCTGATGTGTTGTTTTCTGATGTGTTGAGTTAAAGAATTGTTTAGAAAGGAAAAACAAGGTTGCATTTCCTGGCCTCACCTTCACCATTACGATACGTGCTTATTGGAAAAGAGCATGAGAACAGAACACGGACGGCCATCTCTGTGGGCCCGGCTGAAGCGTCAAACGCGAAGGTGAAAACGAAAGTAAAGTGCTATGACGCACATCGTGCTTCAGTGAGAATGTAGTGAGACGTTCTTTTACGATCGTTAGTGAAGAGGACCCGTGTGTATGGTTTGCTAGTAACATTACCCCCTCGCAGCAGTTTGTGAAGTGAAGGAAACCCCAAACTTTTTGCCCGGTGAACTGCAAAAAATCATTAAAAGAAAACGTAAAAATGCAATTGCATTCGTCTGCTACCGATGTTGCACCCGGTATCGGATGACACATCGCATTATTGCCATTGCCAGTGGTAGCTCCATTTTTGGAGCAGCGTATCTAACAAACCGGCCCTCATCGACCAGGCAAATGATCGCCACGAAATGGATCTCCAAAAAAAAAAAACACAACCCCCAAACCGAAAGGGAAATACCGTTGCGTGTAGGAATCCGATTATTACGCTATTATGCGCAGCCTTTTTGCCTCGCCCCAGCTCAGGTATCACCTTTCCCAGCTGACCAAAGGATGTCGCCATTATTATTGGTGGAGCCCTTGGTGTTATTAGTATGCTTTTCCTTTTCTTCCTGGATGTGTTTCTTTTTTGTTTTTGGCAACATCCGACTCCTTCGAATCGGTTCTTTAGCTACCTTCTGGCACACAAACCGGTTTTTCTGATCGAACTTACAGATTTTATGAGAGTGAGATAAGGCAAACGAAAAAAAAGAAGCACAACACCACAATCGAACGAAACCCAAACCGATGGCATAGATTTTTCGTGTTTTCGACGATATTGGGTATGAGTTTTTATGGTGATTTGGGGGGCTATTTTCATTTTCGGCGTCGATTTCTTCCTGTCAATTATTATAACCACCGGGGAGGATTGAGCCCCATAGCAGAAGGTTGTGCCAATAGCCAATGTAAAATAATCCTTTTCTAAGCGCACGCTAAGAGTTGTGTGAGAAATAAAGAAAGAACTAAAAGGAAGTCTAAATTTAAACCCAAAACAAAATGTTTGTCTAATCCTCGCTGGCACACCTTGCGTTGGTGTGTGTATTGTTTTGTCTCTTTGCATTTGGAGACTTGTTAGTTAGTTGTAGTTTTTTGTTTGTTTTATCGTTCAAATCGATTAATTTTACATGACTGCTCAGTAAGAGTAGTTACCCCTTTTGCGTCCAGGCAATGACTGCCACCGCAACTTGTTGATGGAAAGCAACGCTAACGCATCTTCTTGCCCGTGGGGTACGGCGAGAGCTACAACGACACCCATCGTTTGGCATGATATGATAAGCGAAACGATTCGCTGCACGGAAAAGATGCAGTGGAAGAAATCTCACACCAGTACGAGATGCAGGATGATGCTAATGTTGGGCGAACATCCGAAGGGTTTGAGCGGTGCGGAGTGTGAGGTAATTGGCAGGAGATGGAAAAAAAATACAGCTCAAAACGATGGAGGCACAACGCCAAGATCGGGTAAACAACAACCGGCTTCGCTGTATGTGGTACGCATCGTAGCGTTTGAACGATCAGGTGAGGTGGCAGGCCGAAGCGAACAGGCGGCTCTACACTCATCTCCCCGTTCGCTTGTCCACCTTGGCTAGAGACAACTCGCGGATGCCGGTTTGCCTTCGACGGTAACGACAACAAAACAAGCTCGACAAACGCATCAGGTCCCGGGTGCGTCCATTTTGTCGTATTTTTTTTTTTGTTCGTTCGCTCTCACTCCCTCTCTCCCCCTGTATCTTTCCTGCTGGCTTCTCTAGTACAGAGACAAGCAAACCTTTTATCTATCTCACATTTGTGTGTGCTGTAGCGTCCTTCCTGGCGCTGAGCTACTAAGCAAGAATAGAGCATAACCTTCCTCGATATGTGAGTGAAAACTAAGTTACAAAAAGAAAACAACACGACAAACCCTGTGTTGAAGGATCGCTTCAAACTCACGCACGCATACTAGTGATACCTAACGCAAATGACACACCTCTTTAGTTAAATATAGTATATTCCACTATCGCTCAGAGGAGTATACGCGGGACCAGCACACACACACACGCGCAAAACGCTGAAAAATGGCCAAGTCCAGTGTAAAGAGACGTCGTGTTGAACTGAATAGTCGTCTCCGGGTCCATTTGACAGATGGTTTACGCGTGTAACGTATGGCGCCGCCAGTGTCGCTGATGAAGCGTAAGATAAACAAGATTAACCGGGTATTAAACCCCCGAGCGTTCAATCTCGGTCTAGAAATGGGACCGGGGGTTTGATCGTCGTTTGCGGTTTCGAGAATGGTTTAAGACTGATGCCTGTATGGGTGTATGAGAAAATGCCGTCCACCGATGGAAGCTGTTAAAACAATTGCGCCATTGTAGCTGCATTTGGAACCGTCTGTCAACAAACGTACACCAACCTGCTACTATCACCATTAGCCGCTCCGTTCCATTTGTTTAGCCTAGTTTTCAGTTCTTCCCCCTAGCTCCGATCACCTTATGTTTTATGGACCAACGCTATTTAATACATATTGACAAGTATTCGCTTTAGTAACCTCTGTTTATTTACCCTTCTCCACAGCATAGTGTCTCGTCGTGCAGTGAACGACGTCTAATACATGTGTAGCTCCCCCGTGTACTAAAACCAGCGTTAGAGCATCTACTTGTACTAAGTGTATACGCAACGAACGAAAGTGAAAGTAGTGAGCGATCGGTGAAGTTCAGTATCACACATCGAATCTATACCACAGCTACCCAAAACACGTGTGTCCGTCCGTTGACAAAACGAGTGATTTTACCGAAATCAAATCATTCTGTTGCATACTGTGCGTTCGTGCGTGTGTGTATATAGTGGTGTACTAAACAGTCCTGTCACTTTAACGCGCGTACCAGTCGCGCGATAGTGTTGCTGTTGATCGATTATTTCCCAGCGGCTGACAAATCGATACGACGCGATAAGCAATAGATTGAGTGTGTTTGTCAACGCGTTCCTTGCCTATCGGATGTGTGTATGTGCGCGTGTGCATGGGAGAGAGTAAACAAAAGAAGAAGCAAAACAAGCCCCTTCTTGGAGGAGATTGCGGGCTAACCACAACGACGGTTTGGTAGAATTTATGCTTTCTGAGACAACTCTCGGAACGCCACTCTGGTGCGTTTGCTGCTAATTGAACCAATCAGTGGTGTGTTGGCGTTCGTGTGTTGTTATTCGCGGCCGAAAAGTGATTGCAATAAATGTACTCCATGGTGGAATACATCGGGGACATGGGACAAATCGGGCAGGACGTAAGTATTCATTGTATTTCAACATCCCTACGTATATTGCAATGCATCGCGTTACTTCAACTAACCATTCGCTCCTTCTGGGCAACTGCTTTCTGGATGGAGACGCACAAGTACGCATAAGTTCCAACTTATCTTATTTGCTCCACATTGCGCACCCCCACAATCATGTACCGGGGCCGTCGACTTCGACCTTCTTTGGCTCGGCACCGTGCGTGCCGGTTTTGTTGCTGCCTGTTGCTAACCGCTACTGCCGCTAGGCCCATCATAGAACTTTGGTAAAGCCTCGAGGCTTGCCGATAAGAAAACGCTTCCATCGGAGTACGTGTTGTGCCGGGAGGGAATCAGAATATTCCAGTCGGGCGACGGGCAGAGTAACCGACAATGAAAGCAGGTTCATCATTACTCCAGTCCAGTGTACAATTTCCGTGTTCCGCAAACAAAAGCACAGACGAAGGCACCCATCTTATCCTGTACTGCACACGCACGTACCCATAGCTGTCAATCTCTGCACTCGATCAGGCACACTGCATGTTCAGCACATTTTGTGATAAGTGTTAGGGGCTTTATCACCTCTACACCTGATTTGTGATATCGATTGATAGTCGAGTGTCTTGACGGTGCAAACCGTTTTCTTTTTGTTCGAGATAGAGGTCGTGAGGTCGTTATCTAACAACACACCGTGTCCGTGACGTCGATGGCTAAAATGTCAATCCAACGTTAATATTGAATATTGAAAGGAAGACGTACAAAAATAGAAGCAAATGTCGCAGGACATCTACGACTTCCAAACGCGCTAGTGTATTGTGTTGTAACTTTCAGAATGTCCCTTGTTGTTGTTTGGTCGAACATTTGTCAAACATCAAACCAAATGTGCCCACGCAAAAGGTTAACGATTCCCCGCTTCCGAAATCTCCGTAAGTCCTCCACCGTAACAAGACTTTTTTGCATGCTTCCCTCAACAAACAACTGTCGGTATGCACAGAAAACGAAACAATGGACGGATTACTTATGTGCTTGTTTGACAACTGCAGCTCTGATGCGCTGGCCGACTCTGCGTCTCTACGTCGTTGTGCCGCATCGCACTTCCAAGGGTCGATGTCTTGTTAATCCTTTGCTCTAATTGAAGAACCAATAGACCGGCCGGCCTTTTGCGTTCCGGCGACCGTGTTCGAGGGGGGCAAAGTTGTTTAAGCAATTGCCGCCGCGCTTCGGGCACGTTGGAATAGGGTGGCCAATAAAATTTAAGCTTTCCTTCGTTTGGCTTCATTTATCTGTTGTGACCCCAAACGCGAGTTGTTGACGATGGAGTAAATCCTGAGCATAGGCCATCTGACACATCTGGCCCATTCTAGGGTGGTTGCACTGGCTCTCGGCTCCGGTGTATGGAGGGCAACCCGGCAAATTAAAGCAATTACCGTCAACGACTGCGCGGGGGAGACGATAAATGTGTTTATCAACAGAAGGCCTACAGTGATGATGGTTGTCACACGCTTTGAGACTTGGACAGAACAGGCAAATTAGGTAAAAGTCGACATCTTTCTTTGAAAAAGGCTGAGCTTTTTGATGGAGTTTCCAAGTTCTAGCTGTTCAAACATTTTTTTATGGAGTCGATTGTAAAGGTATTGGTTTGAGGTAGTACATGAGCCATATGCTAAAACCAACCTTACTTCTGGTGAGTCTTTAGCGTGCACATTCCGCAAGTCACGCATCCCTTATCAACTAGCAGCGAAGCAGATCGATCGAGAGAGCATGTGTTTGCCCTATGGCAACCAGCCACGTTATCGGCGTGTCGGTTGCACATTTTTGTCGATTCGCACATTGCGAATGTAGGTGAAAAAGTACTTGAACGATTAGACCGTCTCAAGTACTACAGTGTCTCAAGAGGTTACCCGTTAGATAAGAGGCAGCAACAATGTCTGGATGATCAGACGTAGGGCTGGCAGGGATGGAACACGATTCGCTTTATTATCGATGGTGCTGCGCTGTCTCGATGCACCGTTTTTATTTATCTATCACACCCTTACACAGCTCACTTTCTCCTGTCCAGTGTCTAGCGACACAAGCGTCGTAGGCAGCTCGAGCCAACACGAGACACACTTTGCAACAACAATGAGAAAAAAAGCAAACCCCCATAAGAAAAAAATTGATAAGCCCAACCGTAAGCTTCAAGTGGACTCAACAAGAAGATGGTCTTCCGTTGCCAAGCAGGGTCACGTAAATGGTCACGAAAATCATTCGAAAGAACAAAACAAAACGAGGGCACTAAGTAGCAACAGTCGCGTACACGTTTCTCCCGATGCCTGTTCCGAGCATAGCACGAGACCGGCGAAATCGGCAGCCGATGTGTGATCGGCTGACTGGTTGCCAAGTGCGTCGCGTCACTCTCCATCGAGTCCCCCGCTCAACGGCCCATGCGTGTTGCGCTTAGTCATAGGCCCCTCCAGTTGCATTGGCAGCGGACTTTAGCGTCAATAGCGTAATTTTTATCTTGTCCATGTGTATTTTGTGTGAAACCGATTGGTTAGTGTTAGTATTTTTGAATTTATTTTCTAATTCGCACCTCTTGCAGAAGATCATCGACGACCGCTACAAAAGCGTTACATAACCAAAACAGCGCGTCTTTGAGAGCATACGATAAACTAATACAAGTTTACGACCTCTCATTCTTCTTCTAAAGCTGTTATGACTAACTTCATACAGGGGAGGTCAATGACTCCATAGAAAACCTTATCTCCCCACCGCACCACAACTTGTAGACCATGCCTTTTTGTGTCTCAACATAAAACGCCAAGCTTCACCCAACGATAAGAAAGCAAAAATTACCAAATCATCCGAATCGAACGAGTACGTATCGATACATAGATCTTGACGTTATACTACTCTCTAAGTGCATGAACGGAAGATGATGGTCGCTATCAACATGCACCTCAGTTCAACTGCTGCAATCGCCCTCCGCTATCTGAAGAAATCTAAAACCATTTATTCCAAAGCTCCCGTCCATGATCTTCAACGAAAATTATAATCATTATCACCGCTACTGTGCTGCAATTGTTTGACTAATTCCATTACTCGATCATTGTAGATAGAGCGCTCCAATTGCCGATTGGAGCAAGTTGTTTCGCTTACAAATATACCCGCTTTGGCGGCCTAATGTACACCATTACGAAACGAAACTTGTCGTGTGGCAAGTGTCCGATAAAAAAAAAAAACAGGCAGTGCATTGCCCTCTGCACATGTCTACATGGCGGGTGCATGCGCTGGCCCCGCACGCAATCACGCTTAACACACACTGCTCGCATGGTACCACAGACAAGCAGTACTTGCAGTATACCATACGCGGTACGCATCGTTTAATGGACGAGAAAGAAAAAAAAAACAAAACCCCACCTCCAACAGGCCTAGTGGTGGACGATGCAATGCGATGAAGTCTTTAAGTAGATACAGCAACACCTCACCGGCGCAGAAACAAGGGGGGAGGGTGTAAGGTAAAGTTCAACTGGCAACAGGCACCCGAATGTGCATCTTGTGTACCTCGGAACGGAAAAGGAGGTTAGGGAAGACGACTTGTAGCAAACAACACTCCAGCTGTAGTGTACACATGGGAGTGGTACCGGTCGACATTGGGAATCGGGTACGTTTCTCTTCGCCGGTTGGAGCAAACAAACTATACCTCCAATCCCGTACAGTATCTGGGAAGCAGTTAAGGAGGCTGGAGAGAAGCACACTAGACATGTGCAAGAGGGCCTGTCAATGCCGGTACAAACGCTGTTGCTATGCATACAATTGTACCCTTTGGGCTTTGGTGTGTACCAAGCAGTTTGATGCACTAAGCCATGCAGCTTTAGCTAGGCTGTGGAAATGTAGTTCTCCTAGAGGTACTAACAAATTACTGTTTTGAAGATTGGTTTATCCTGCAAAGTTGCACAAACTGTACTATTCTCAGTTACAATGCCCTTAAGTTTGGTATAAATCATCTAATTAGGTAAAATGACTTGCTTACAGGATTCGTTAAGGTTCTCTGTCTCCAAAAAACGATAAACTGTTTCCACCTTAGCTCATTAGAACTGTTGTAGTGATTTCTATCTGGGCTGTCGACCTCCTAGCGACCTACGGCAACTATTGTAGAACTGGAGGTTCTGCTGCTCTATCACCTCCTTGACTTAGCCCTTATACTAGAGCAACAAGAGGAACTAGACTGTAGACCAGCCAGCCAGTAGGCGGAAGAATGGTTAATGCCGAACGATAATTACTTAATTGCTGCTGACCCAGTGCGAGTGTGTTCGCCAAACCGTAAAACCAGAGTCGGTTGCGTTTTTGTTTACGTTATTTTTGATTTGAGTTTCGTGATCCATAGCAAGAAAAAAAAAACAACTCAGCCCGTACAGGTTGGCAGTGACGGGCAGGGTAAGAACAGTCCTCTAATTGTGTGTCTGTGGAGTTGTTTGTTTTGTTGATTCACACACAAATCTCGAACACCTGAGATCCGAACGACTGACGCTGTCTCTGAACCTTTATTTATCAAGATCACTAAAACAAGGAGTGCCCACTTGATGGAGGGCGGCACAGGCCACAAACAGGGTGGATTGGTCGAGAGCATGCTAAGAATAGAACCTGTTTCGCCGAGATCATTCTTTTTTTCTTCTAAATATGCTCGGGCTCGATCACGACACTGTTGATGTCACTGGATCTGCTGAAAGAACCGGTTCTGGATCTGTTTGCCAAAGCCGGCAGGACGGGGTACCGATTAGTGTAGGCGTTCTTGCGGTGTGACGCATAACGTGTACGAGTTTAAGCCACCAGCGATAGCCATCGATCCGTAACGCCACTTGGAGGTCACCGTTTGGAGGAGGACCTCTAATAAGTAACCAATTGATAGCCATACATACACACGGAAGCTTGTACACGGAGGTGTTGTTCAAGTCCATCAGATTATTGCGAGCTCTTCAACGACATCATGACTTGGCTGGTTATCTTCCACGGTTCCGACCGGCGATTGATTTGCTCCCGCTACAACCTTCCTCAAAATCTCTGACAGGCGTGCGCCACAGTGCCGGGGCAATTAATATTCCTCGCACAGCACAAACATACGACTCGGTGTCGAAGTGCACATTCATGCGCGACACACCAGCAGCAAAATAGCCTGCGATTGGTTGCAAGAACCGGGTACCGGCTGTGTGGCGCCTTTGGCGCGGAGGAGAAACACTCGCACTACGGGACGCTGTGGATGAACAGTTATGGTCCCTCAAGGTTACAAATTAATTGGTGTAAATTAAGCTTTATTATCAACGCTGAATTTGAATATCTTCCCAGCGTCCGCGCTTCCCGCTGCTCATTGTCCGAACCGGTGTTCGTACACGAGTTTCGGACGCTCCATCCACGTCTGAACCGGCCTATTTTTGGGAGATGCTCGTTTCATGGAGGAGTTTATTTCACGATCTATGATCGTGTGTTTCGTGCATGTGTTAAAAGGGGTTAAAGTGCTCCTTTTTTGCCAATGTCGCTGAGGTCGTTCTCGCTACTCGTTTCGCCAACACATGTGAGTATGTCAATTATATTGTAGCCGAGGCTGATTTGAGGTTTCGCGTATCTCTTGCGATTATATTACCGCTTTTGTGTGCGAGATCACATGGCGATTAAGTGCTTGGTTCAGTTTCAAAGATCACGTTGCTAATAGAGTTTAGCCCACCATCAACATGGAGACAGTGCTTTTAGTACAATATTTTAGTACAACTCCCAAAGACGAAGGAATCTAGAATTGTTACTCTTACGTATCATCGTTAATTACTACACCGGGCCTCCTGATAATTGCCGATTAGACACTCTCTACCAATGATTTGTTTGTACTAAACATTTACACCCCACGAGGGAAAATTGCGTACAAAAACAAAACTCTCAATCTCGCATGACGTCGTCGTTCTTTTGCTCTGGGTGCTATAATTCTTCTCTCCCCGCCTATGTATCATCCCAAATGGGAAACCTCTGTCACGGAATGACCAATTTGCTAAAATAGAACTCACTCAACATTGCCCGCTCACTCCAAATCCGCGATCATGACACCGTTTCGCTATTTTCTTTATCTAGGACTCGCGAAATTTATGCCATCCCGCGTAATCCATATCGTCGTGAAATATAGTACCGGTGCCCTCACCATCTCACCGCCCGCCATAGCTTTGATGTTCGGGCTACTGAAATGCGAAGCTAAACAAAATTCCGCACACCAAAAACCCACCGAACGTTGGTTGTGCGTGAATGGTGTGTGTGTGTGTTCCTGTTTTATCTTTTTTCCCCCCCGTCCTTACTCGTTTGACCCACCAACCCCGGTTGGCCCTGGAGGGTTTGATTTATTGCAGTTGGCCATCGTTGTGTGCTTTCTTTGCGGAGCGTTTTCCTGCGTTTGTCGCCATTTGTCGATTGGCAAAAGTGGACAAAACTTGGCGCAGGATGATGAAGTTTTCGCTGCTGCCTTTTTTTTCTTTTTATCCATTCACTGTCCGTTTGTTTGCCATCAGGAAGCGATGTGTGTAGCATTGGAAGTTGGGTTCCCATCGCAAACTCGTCAATACCACCGCCTGGATTGGCAGTGTGGTTTGGCAACAATGAAAGCGTGTGTGAAACGGTGGCGTTTCGGTTTGGTGAGCTGGGTGGAGTTTGGATGTTTTGCTTTGGCATTGATTGCCCGCAAGCCGCCTATCGAAACTACTCCAAGGCGAGCGTTCTCGTGGTCAGCCGCGTCTGGGTTTGCGGTAACTGTTGGACAGTTGTACTAAAAATAGTTTGTCCGACGAGTAAATACGATCGCCCAAAGGCCATCCCCTATCGAGTGGCCCCTTCTTAGGACGAGGCAAATATATAAACAGACACCCACCGAACGGAACAGTAGCATCATGAGAAGAGCCGTGGGGCGAAGAAACTAATCACTCGAAGTATCGTGTTGATCCTCGATGCATTAGCTAGAATTCGTAATGATGGAGAAATAGGCAAACCAACAATCAGGAAGCTGCCGGTAGGTCTCGATCATCTCGGACGAAACCGTTTGTTGATCGTTACCATTACCAGGCAAGGCAAGAGCGTTGGCGAAATTGGTTTGATTATTGTTGCTTCACAATACGCTCTGACTACCAACAACAATTGCCACTGTGTTGTTCCCCCGATGTGGGTGTTTTTCATTGCAGATGTTTATTTTCATTTCTGTTTCTGTATGCTGCTGTGCTGTTTTATATTGATTTCCCTAACACACCGACCACCGTATCATTCTCGCGTGTAAACATAGAACCGCATGTCGTACGCTGGTTCAACGAACCCATTTGGAAGTAATGGTGGCAGGGAAGAGGAAACGGGCAGAGGAGCTCCAACAACAACAGCATCAACGTTTAGTTTCATATCACTAAGCGCACAACATTTACCACCGTCAGTAGAAGGTGGGGCAGAAGATAAGTAAACTGATCGCCTTTCTGCCCTACTCGGTAGGTACGTGGCCACCGCTAGTAGACGGTTTGGCGCACTGCAATCCGCGCATTGGCGCAACGACAAATATTATTGGTAAACAGCGAACACATTTGGTGCTTCTGTGTATTAGATCGGTTGTTGGTTATTTTGGTTGTTTGTGTTGTTGAAGATTACTCTTTTTTTCTTTTGCTTAACGATAGCAGAAGAACATAAATACGGTGTATTTAACTGCGATCAAAACAATCGTCTCGTTGCGTGAAAGTGGCAGAACGCAAGGATTGATGCAACTTACGAGGAAAACAAATCGTCAAGCTCAAAATAAAACAAACACACTAAACGGTACATTCAACCCGTCATGAGAAATGGGGTGTCTCCATCTGAGGGCATGCAGGGAATGAGTTCCAAAAATGGGAACTTAAGTTATAAAAATAGTACACCCGTACCCCGGGTACAGGTACATCACCTTACCGGCTGGGACCGACTCTTTGGTCGATCTCATTATTTTATTGAACCTGCATCCTCCCATTCACTGACACCACACCCATTACCATGGACACTTTAATTGAAAGGAATCAAATAAACGCAACACGGGGTTGCCGGGGACCAAAAGGAAAACATCCATCAACGGGAATTGTTGTTGCGAGCAATATTCAACAACAGCATCTTCGCAATTTCAGCAAACAACGCTACGCAAGCCAACAACAACACAAAAAAGAGATACACATTAAAGGCCAAACCGTTTGATGAAAATACAACCCGTTGAAGGATAAAAAGCGAAAGGAACCGGCACGCAACGACCCACCTCGTTCAGTGCGAGCGCGCGTGTGTATGACGGTTGATGTTTTTTTGTTTTTTGGTTTCGTTCTCTATCTCTCCTTCCCCTTTGCAGTATGTTGTGGTCCAATTTTAAATAGTTGTTTACCGGCTCTCGGTCGCAAGTTGTTGCTTCAGCGTATAAATAAATACTAAATATAGCGGGCCGCAATGTTTTCCGCACGTTCTAAAGGCTACATCATCACCCGGTGGTGTGAGTGTTTCTTTTTTTTGTTTCTGTGCGTGATCGATCCTTTTCCTCGCGAATTGTAACGCACCTTCGAAGCTTCCCCTCGGGTTTTCTTACGGCACAAAGGATGCCAAAGATATTGGCCTGCATTAATGGAATATTGTAGGTGAAAACGTGATTTTTCGATGCTTTTTAACATGCGGGGGAAGACAAGAAAAAAAAAACGGCCCGAGCACTGGGTAAGGTAATACTTTACGGTGAGAAAATCTCGCTTTCAGGACTTGTTGTGGTGGTATGCAAGTCAAAGCTATTTTAAATTAAACTTCCATCTTGGGCAGCAAGAGCTCAAATCAACTTGATCGGTTCATTTATTTCTTTATTTTTAAAACGAAACCGGATTCAACATTTCCATCTCGATGTGTACAGTAGAACACACAGAATGTGGGACATTTTTATTGGGGACAGTTTTGACAATCACATCGAGTGAGGATAATGGGTTTTTACTAATACTTAACCACAAAGTGGACGTTGCACCCCATTTCTTATTCCACATTCCTCCACAACGATCTCTTAGGTTATGTCTGTCAGTATAATAATCAATAGACTCACAATATGAAGAACTACAACCCAAACTCTTCATTATTATCATCAAGGCTCATAGCTATTGAACCACTCTCCATTAAGGAAGACAAAATATCTCGACGAATTGTTTTAGGGCACTATAATATGGAGAAGTTGCCTGCCATTTTCACTTACAAGCAAAAAGCAAGTTTTCACACAATCTAGACAAGATTTAGGGCCCAGTGTCACTGAATAGTACTTTATAGACTGTACTTCAGAAAAGACCCTGAGTAGTACTTATGGAATGTCCTGATTAAGTTATCAGAAGTCATTACAAAACAAGTACATGCCAGCCTTCAATAAACAATCATGTTTGCCAGTGCCGTGCGACTTTGCCTACGGTCAGCTGTAAGTAATCACAAACATCCCGTTCGTTCCATCCCGTATTCTCACACCGGAGTACATAACCAACAAGCTCGGTTTGATGTGTTTCCTCGCAAAATGCTTCCAGTGGTTTAAATTGTCCTCGATCTCGTGTGCAAGCACCAATCCCTACCTCCAAGAGTACCCGCCGTAACTCACCACCATCGTCCTGTCCCGTCGTCATCGACAGCCGCTCGTCACCGTATGCCCATCCATTTACTTATCGCGCAAGACGATTCGTTCAGCTGCTTTTTTTTTGTTCCTGCTTACTTCATCTTTATTCTCGTGCCTTCTTATGGACGCACTATCGCACGCCTCCCATTATAAACCGGATCGAGTGCTCCAACACAATGTCCTGCTGCCACCGGTCCTGCCGATGCGCGGAATGGCGCACGGTGGAGAGGATGACCTACCTAGAGAAAGGCGACAACACAGAGAGGCAACGATGTCGACGCACGGGGCTTGGTTGGTTGGGTTTGAATGTTGCAAACACGGGCCGAGATTACATCATCCCGTATTTTATTGTGGTTTTGTGTGTATTTATGTTTCTTTCTGTTTTGTTTTGTTTGCAAAATTTATGTCCTTTCTGACCGGCCTGATCGTTCGTGCGTCTTTTGTATGCGTCGCTTTCAAACCACCCGGAATCGGGTACGGTGCTTATGATGATGATTGCAAACCGTATTAACGATGCGTATTCAGAGCGGTTGAAAGCCGAGGTCGTCATGGTTGAGTTGTGGGCTCGCTGTTTGTCCATTGGTCCTTCGCTGATAGTGCACAAGAAAAGGAAGCAATCAAACTGACCTATTCTTTTTTTTTCGCAATCACTTAGCTGCTACTTTGTGCCACTCTCTGCACCGTTGCAAACTACGTTACAAAACGATATTTCCTCCTCTGCGGTTGTGTAGTATATGTGCATCGGAACGAAACCTATAATGTCTTTTTTCGTCGTACATAGTGGCCTTCGCATTGCAAACGGTAGATTTATTTGTTAAAGAGCTACCACTCTTTTAATTGAATACAGTTTCAGATACGGTCGAACGTTAAGCTGACTGTCAGTGTGCCAGGGAGCAGGTTTAGTTTGTATTCTAATCATTACCGTGTCGCCATAATGCGCACAGAACATCACTGTCCCTTGTATCCAGGTATGGTATTGATGGTTTTTGGTGTAGAATACCAAAACTCCACACCCTTGTGCGAACCGCGAACCACGCGACCAGACCGCGAAGAAGACCTAACCTTCAGCATAATTTGCCCATTGAGAGCTGTTGAGGACTGACGAGGACGAGGTGGTGCGTGGTCTAATAATAGCAAGCAGTTCGAGCCGAGCAGTTGGTGGGGGTGGTGGCGTATGGAAGCAGGGAGCATTAAAAACTCGAAACCATACCCACATCAAACAACACCCTGCCCCCGAAACGACCCCGTGATGGACCCATTTCGGTATAAGTGGTTTCCACCCTGAGCGACACACTACCGGGATGATGGTTTTGCCGGTGCGCACACATATAGGAGTGAGTACCCTGCTACAACTCCAGCGAGTAATAGGAGTGGTTCTGGATCCTTGGAGCTTGCACCGAACACGACGCACTACATACGGAAAAGGGAAGTATCGGTTCGCATTGTGCACGTTGCGTTAAGAGAATTCCGAGTGCCGGTTGAGTACGCGATTTGCATAAACGTGTTGCTGCGATGGATCCTCTTTTTTTTGCTTAGGGGAGTATATTATGTATGTTTTTTTGTTCGTTCTCTCGTTTTCCACTGGCAATAATATATCAGATATGTTGCTGATGTTGATTTTTTGTTGTTGTGGTTGTTTATTCGTGGCTCCGTGATTCGCATGCTCGCCCTACGAAATGGGGGAGTCTTTAATTATGTTTTTTTATTGATGGTTTCAAATCTGCATAAAATACCACAAATACTCGTTGAAGCCAGTGGGGCAGAGAGATGCATAGCCCTAGCAATTACCCAGGCGAACAGATCCAGTGAGATCCTATCGGGCAGCTTAGGGAAGTGCCGAGTAAATCTGATCGTATCATACTGATCTACGACCCTCGCGTCTGGTTGTATCGCTACTCGCGTTTGGAGCAAGATCTCTAGATTTCGAAGCCGTCTATTTACTGAGGTTCCAGTGTCCGTATAGCCACGGTAGGTGACACGGTCATCAAAACAAAAACTCTCGACGCTCGCTTCTATTTCTAATGCAGACCAAATCTCCATACTAATCGTATCGCACCAGGCACGATCATATCCGGGCATGTGAATGTGTGTTTGGAGCTTTGTTTACCACTGTCTTTCAGTTTTTAATTTATGCTAATCGATGCAATAAATCGCAGATATCTGAAAGAAACGATCCTCCCCCAGTTCGCTGCCCCCCCCCCCCCCCCCTTCCATTGTTCGAGCCTTTTTGTTTTGTTTACTTCTGTGACAACATCAAATACTTGCACGCACGTGATCAAACACACGATCGTGGTAGGTTGAATGTTTATACAAACGAGTCCCTAAAATGGTTCGCACTGGAGAGAATCAATCGCGTAACGTGACGGGTTTTGGTATGACGTGACCCGCAGAACACACGCCACAGCGACGAACCCTCAAAAAGGGTGCATTCGATTGGACAGGGGACTTGCGGACTCTGGGGAGTGCAAAATGCATAAAACATCACCACTCATATGGTACCCGTTTCCTATTTCGTGGCCTGAGATCTCTTACTACTTGCAATCCATTGCCTCCCACACCTTTTCGGTGACATCGCACACACAGCACGCGTCGGACCGAAGCGTCCAGTACATTGTTTTCCAGCTTCTGCGCGTCTCATACGGGGAGACTTCTCTACGCTCATCTATGGAAAGTTAAACCTTACGGTACACTTATTTGGTACCAACGCTGCTGGCCGTCGAGTACGTGCCCGAGGGGGGGGGGGGCCCTCGAACTGGGTGTATTTGAAATAAAGTGATTTATGAGTGATTGTTTTTTATTGCCATCCTACAACTCCCAATGGGTCGTCGTATCGGCCTCGATCGAGTGTCACCAAATGCAGTGCCAAGGGGAAGCCGGGTGCTGTTATGTGGAGCTATATTTTGTAATTGAACTTTACGACCGCGTTGAATACAAAGTACGCTACTAGGCGAGCAAATGGGGTAGAGATTGAACGTAATCGCCACTGGGTCTGTAACGCCCCGTTGGAGTTTCGAGTACGCTCACAAGTAGCGCGACCTGTCCGGGCAATGGAACGATGATCTGAATTTATTCTTAGAATGTACGCTTATATAACTACGCTTAACCGGTTGCTTTGCGCAAGCACTTAAATGTATAATTTGTTTGCAAATTAATAAGCCCCAAATGAAGCTGCTACACACATTTTGTTTTAATTGAACCCACCACTTACTCGATCGGTGGATGATATCCATTTACGGCTGTACTTAGTTCTTTTGAAACTCTGGAATACATCCCATCCGTTGATGATATCATCAGTTTCAAGATTCCTTTAAGCTCTTCTAGGTCAAGAATTGCGCAAAAAAACATATCCTTCCTTGGTCGGTGACGTTCTAGCATCGCGATAGATCGGACTATGTTTTATTTCTATTTGGTAATAACAAAAAAACAATCTGATCGCCCTCCTCCACATCTCCCAGCTAACGCACAAGTTCAAAGCCGTTCGTGTCTTCATTTCTGGTGTAATTTATCACTTTGTTTTGATTCTCCAACACACACCATTAGCGCGCGAATGCGGCAGGATGAGCGAAACACCGACCTCAGCTGTTATGAATCGGCCGCGTTCGGTCGTGGGCGTTTGCGAGCCGTTTCGACACTACGTTAAAGCGTTTATGGCAAGCAGGTCGCATTTCTGGATGACCTGCACCAGAGTCACACTAGAGTTTGACCAAGTATTGCTGGCTAGAAAAGCGTTTGAGCTCTTAGTTGCCTGTGTTTACTTTGCCTCATTGTTGCTTATGTTAACGTTCTAGTTGTACAAATCGATCGATGTCAACGGCGCCGACCAGCTACGATCACTTTGTTACGAAACTGTTTACTCAAGCTCAACTGTCAACTAAACCAAACCATTACATACCAGAGGAAAAAGTGACTACGAATGGTAACGTTTCCGCTACAAATTTTTGGTATTTACGCTTCGACAAGAGAGGTTAATTCTAAATTCAACTCTATCCTCATCGCCGATGGGAAACGATGCGTTGCGTCGTCCAAAACGGGAGGAACGTCACGGATAACTTGCTTCATGAAAAATTTCAACTTTCCACTTCAAGTTCAGTTTGAAACGAAATGTTTACTTGCCGCTCCCCAGTTTGGTGGATCGGATGGGAAGGTAGGAGGTGTTCTTGGGGTGGCATTCTTCACACACTTCACCAAAGATACAAACGCTAGGGAAGCAAGAAAAAAAAAACTTCCACCAAAAAAACAAAAAAAAACACTTAAACGCGGAGAATGTAGGAACCAGAAGGTCACGCACACAGTGCGTCGCAGATGCCCGAGTTGATTCTGTCAACAGATTTTCAACGTTGCCACCGCATGGGAACCGAACGCATGGTAGGTTTACTGGGCCAGATCCGAACGGATCAACAAGCGCTGCGCGAAAAGTCTGTTGTAAACATCTCATCAACTCTGCACGATCGTACGTGAAGGAGGACAATGTTGGACACAGCAATAGCTGGAACGCATGGTGGCAGGAGACAGAGAGAGTGCGTGTGTTAAAATATGTTTCACCCTGCGAGAAACTGTAAGGATTAAGTGGAGCGAATGAAGGACACGATCGTAATGTTGACAGAACGCATGAATAGATTTTCTGGTTAGAAATTAAAGCTTACCACCACCAACAAAGCATTCGACCATAGGGAAGCACAAAACGGAGGTCCAAGCTGTCGGTAACTGTCATCTGAGCAATTTTGATTGGTTCCTGGTTGGTTATGCTGGGATTTGATGAATTAATTGCTAAACGCAATAATTCCACCATTACTCTACCTGGAAGACACAACAGCACTAGGCAGGTCTTATTGACTATCATTTGTCAAACTCAAACCGGTCTTCGCCAAGGTCACGCGCGGTGCAGTTCCGTACAGCATTAACTTGCCTCCGAAATATCTCATCCAAGACTTGACGACTCGGTACATCTATTGCTATGCCCATTATCGAGAGATTCGTTGGCATTAGCTTCTATCCCGCTGACGAACTGCTCACAAATGACCATGAAGATGTTTTTACTGAGCACATTGATCTACGCTTTCTACAACATCCTCAGTGTGTCTGTATTTTGGGACTGTTTGCATACCCGTTGTTATTGTCCATTACGATGATGAGATGTTCCGTTTTGGTAACATTTTCCATTAAACTGTCAACACAGGGGTTTTGTAAATGGCGCCATGATGTTGACCATACTTTCTTGTCTTTCAATATCATGGCATCAGTCGTAGTTGAGGGAGGTCAACTAAATATCTTACCGAGCAGAGTTGGAATATAAACCTGTTGACATTGCATTCTTCAAGAATTAGTACACGTTCGATAACAATGTACGACGAAGTTAAGTATCCCTCCACAGACCCTATCTTGCTGTGTACAGTGTGACAATGTACTTAGGAAGCTTGTCACCGGGATTTGTGCAACAATATGCATAAACAGCATGGTACTAGAGAAGATTTATCAGCACACATGTTTAGAGTTTTATGCTAGATGTATTGTTTTTGTAGATAGAGCTCAAATAGAATACGTCTCCTATTAAGAAGACTTGAACCAATAGTTACGTAAGCGAACCATTAATTAGCAATGCATTTTGTACTAAATTGTGTTGTGCCCATCTTGCAGACCTCAAAAATCAAGAACATGACCGCGAATGATCACACTCACTTGCATATTACCGTGCGATTGGGTTGTTTTGCATTTTGTCGCGATTTGCTTATTGTTTGAGTCATAAAACTGCAGCACTCGGAGCAATAAGGAAGTCGTGCATCGGTACCGGGATAGTAGCAGCTTGCTACGTCGCTGCAAAGCTGAGTTCGTGCCAAATGGTCTTCGATCGTCCTCTAGTGACTCGTGTCGATCGTAAAACTGACGGCGGTTTTCTTCCGCGATGCATGTCCGGAAACGACCTGCAAGGAGAACGTTCATCTGCACTCCAGATGAAGCACGTTTCGGCTATTTTAGTTGCCGCATGTTGAACGTGTTATTTGCTCCAATACTTTCTGAACCACCATGCAGGTTTCCCTCTTAGGGTATAACTGCTGCTGCCTGTAGTTAACTTTAATCTTATTAAAAATAGTATATTCTTATTTCGTGCCTACTAACATTAGGATAATGTAAAAAAAAATCATTTATTTGCTTCAATGAGCTTTTTACAAATTAAATTAAAAGAAAGACCTATTTTGTCATAATAAAATGAACCGGACACAGCTGAGGAGGGTGTCTTTCTCCTCCAGCTGATGAGTGGATAACATCGCTTCATTTCGTGCAGCTAGTTACCGGTTTGGCACGATGATGAATTATCCACAATTTGAACTGCGGGACAGGGCTAAAAAAAGCAGCGTAACTCGCACGTATACGACTCTTCAAATTTAGCCGTCTAGCAACGAGCACGTTGTACATCGCATGCAGGGTGGACGCAAACTTGCCGGGAGTGAAATGTAAACAATTTAAAATTGACGACCCGCTCACCTGGTGCTGCCACCACACTTGCCAAGCCCGGGCCGGCATAGGGTAGAGAGGCACACACATACGATCCATCATCATTGGGCGTCCCCACTCTTGACGAGCAGTTTGACAGTTCGCGACGATCATATGGTCGCGAGCAGCTGTTTTAAGCCGGGATGGCAAATAAAACCAAAGGAAGGGAAAAAAATATACAGCCAAGTCATACACCTTTTGGATGCCAAACAAATATGCAAATTCGATGACATTCGGGCACGTTAACACTGTAGACACTCGAAAAGGAGCATCCAGTGCGTGAAATCTTACCATTGTTACAGTCGTGTGCACTGTGCTAGAATAATGACGACATTTTGGGGTTTTTTACCATGGGTCACATTGCTTTGCGGAGAGGGAGAGAGAGAGAGAGAGAGAGCGAAAGTTGCAGAGAATTGATCGGATTGAATAAAAAGACCGTTCAGTAATAGCAGCAACATCAGTAGTAGCTGTAATAGTAGTAGTAGTAGTAGGAACAGCAGCAGCAGCTACACTGGCAAACAACAACTGTTGCCCGAGACATGCAAACAAATTCATTTCGAGTGAGATAATCATTATCACACGCCGCTGCCTCGTGATGGACGGCCAACTGGGCGATTCGTGATGGTTATGATAATGAAACCTGATAGCTCAAGCCATGGAAGAAAATGTATAAGACCGTATGGGAATGCCAGACGATATCTGGATACAGTATGCAGTGGAAGTCATCCTTAGAACGATAACCTCGATAAGTCATAGTGTACACTGGTCTAAACCAGCTGTACAAAAAATAGACGATTCTAAAATATCTTCCTAATAGCGAAGCTGATATGGTTCACCTTTCCACTCCCGGAAACTGTAACTCCCGGTGACAAATGTTTTGTTTAACCGTGCGCTCCATGACGGAAGAGCAACTAATTATGATCGAAACCGTCATTAATCATTTTATCGCGGCCAATTTACGGCAAAGGTCCAGCTGCTATGATACGCGCCCGAGGCAGCAGCACAACATTTGTGCACACTGGCTTGCCTGCCAACATTCTGTCACCAGCGGGCGGTCTTCTTGGCGCTTTTCGCGAATCGCATCAGGTTTCCCGTGTCATGGCTGTCGCATCAAGTGTCCTCCTTATTATTTCTTCTTCCGTTCCATTCCACTTACCATGTTGACGGCCGCGACCGGGGTACGAAGGTTGAGGTGTCTGAGATAAACAAAAATGTTGGACATGCTACCGAAAAACAACCTCGTACCGGGGCGAGAATGTGTGGTACAGATGTTTCCCATTAGCTTTGCATTCGAAACCCATCTCTTTTCGGGCGGCAACACACCCCGTGTGTGAGTAGCTCCAATGCTTCAGTACAGCTGGATACTTTTCCTTTTGCTGATGAAGTTGAATGTGTGAGGGGAGTGTTTGACAGACATGGAGTTTATGAAACTAGACCATTAAAAATATTTCATTCTAGAACATCCACGAACAGGAATTTGTCAGAACTCAAATAAAGATTTTTGAAGAGAATGGCAAAGACACTCTGTACTGCACATCTTCAGCCAAAGCAAAACTACCATCGCCAAACTGCTCAACCAATCCGATTCCTCGCCAAAGAAATGGTTTCGACAACATGAGCATGTTCCGTAACCTTCTGCCCGTAACTGGGTTAAACGATGGAGTCAGTACACGATTCGCTATTCAAATCGCGGTGTACATCACCAGTAAAAGCCAACAATGTTGCTGGACTGTGTGCTCTGATCGGTAAACTCTAGAGTACGCTGATGCAACCCCCGTGTTTATTCGACTGCTTATCATCAGCCTCCGAAGCAGGAAGTCAGCGACCAGTCCCGATCGTTCTCTCTGAACCGGCGACAGTAAACAGTACACGCTGTATCTGGACCACACCCGGGACCGTACCACAATCCTCTGATGCAGACACATCAGATTCGACATACATTTCTGCATGTTGCAAAAACAACAAGGAAAGCTAGCGCTTATCTCACAGCACACCCATGTACACAGGGATGTTGCAGAGTTCGGGCTGTTAGTGCAATGCACGACAATCGATGGTGGCGTTGGTCGCTCTAGCTAAGCCTCCTAATTGTCTGGGCAGCAGAGAGCCCTGGAAGAATTTTGATTGTGTCACGCCGGTTGTTTACTACTAGGGAACGCTGATGTGTTTCTCGATTGGCTGTGAAACCGCTCCACTCAACTGCGATTTGCATGCGGAAGACGGTGAAGATGGTAAATGTTTAGGAAAGCGGTAATGCAAGTTCCGGTTGTCGTCCAGCAATCGTTACCTACCGTGGGCTGAAGGTCTAATGAAGGTGCAATATTTATCAACACTATATTGTGCGATGTAAAGAAAGTATTGTGACTAGTAATGGCCATTGTCTAAATCTCAATGTCAAGTATAAGGTACCAGCATGTCTCATGTTTACCGTCATACATAAAGTATCGAGAACTTTACCGGCACAGCTGCTTGCGTCTTTTTGCGGAACGTGGTTGTTATTTTTACCAAACCTGGCCCATTTGCTTCATCACTCGGGTGCATCGTTTGACGTTAGTGCTACTAGGGACAGACCGCTGTTTACATCCGTTACCGGCTATCGAATAACAGCTGATTGGAAGGTTGAGAGTAGAAATCGTCAACTGTTCTTGTTGATCGACAGTCTCCTCTGTAGAACGGAAAAATCGCTTAAGATGAGATTTAAGCCTCACTGTCGTACGATCAAGGAAAATAGCTCGAGTGGTGTAAAAAATGAGAGTCACCATAGATTCGCGAGGTCAATTCGATCGCGAACCATACCCAACACTATTGACGTCAATCTGGTTTTATCAGGACCTTCGGTCGTGTTGGGTCAACGGCCGCTGTTGGTGATAATTTCTGCGGGAAAACATCTTGAGATTAAAAGCAAACCAGCTCTTCCACCGTACCGTGTTGATCGTTGGATGACGCATGATCTTGTTGCCTTGTGTTTTCTATTACTGCGATGCAATTTTGTTTTATTTCTTGAATATTTTTACTAACGCATTACTTTGTCTTCCTACCTCTTTCAGTACGGGTCGAAGAACTCCCCAACAGACACCTCGAATTTGGACCATGTTACTAAGGTGATCGCGTACCATCCGCGATACCTGGAACATTTTATAAACACACAGAAGTTTGTCATGCAGTCCGATGGACCGCTAGCGTACGACTACAGGAACTACATAGCTATTATGGTAAGCTTATCAAATCAGTGTAGTGATAACTCGGTTGCTCATCTGTACACTCCTTTTACAGGCCGCTGCCCGCCATAAATGCACGTACCTGGTAAATCTGTATGAGGACAATTTTATAGCGAACGGGGGTGACCCAAAATGGTTGAATGGGCTCGAACACATCCCGGCGAAACTGCGTGCCATTTCAGACATTAATAAAATCCTTGCCCATCGCCCATGGCTACTAAACAAGCAACACATCGAGGTGGGTAGTCGTAGAATCGTCCGTTACTAAACCCGACCTTATCGGCCTTTGATACTTATCGTTGTCCAATTGTTCTGCCTTTCTCTAGCGGCTTACGAAAGGCCAAAACAGTTGGTCGCTATCCGAGGTAGTGCACGCGATTGTGCTGCTGGCCCACTTCCATTCGCTGTCCTCGTTTGTGTTTTTCTGCGGGCTCACCCAGGAGCTTGACGGCGCTAGTCACAGAATTGAAAACAACAACGTTCTCACCCAGAAGACTGCCTTGAATCGTTTGAATGATCTGTATAATTCTCAGCATCGCGAAAACATCCCGAATAGTGATGATGGTAAGTAGAAAACTGTGACCAGTACCAGGATTTGGCTGAACATCACATCATTCCTTCGCAGGTAATATCCGTCCGGAAGTGAGCGTCGATGCATTGATGCAGCGTATGAAGCGTCTGTCGGAGAAGAATGACGAGTGTAGCGAAACCGAGCTGAGCAATCGCTTCAAGCACGTCGAGCAACAGGCGGCAGAATTGCCACCGGTCGTCCGGGAGGCTCCGGTCGAAGTGCCCCAGCAGATAGGCCGCTACGTTGACGATCCGTGCTTCACATATCAGGATTTCATCACTCGTCGTGGTGCGGAAAACATTCCGCAGACGTTCCGGATACAGGACTACTCCTGGGACGATCATGGATACTCACTAGTAAATAGGTAAGCCGCGCACAACGACACACTCCATCTTGTGCATCGTGTGTACTAATTCTTTCTCCAATTTTCTAACTCTCACCTTCAGATTGTACAACGATGTTGGATTCTATCTGGATGACAAATTCCGGGCGGCCTACAATCTGACGTACTACACGATTGCGGGACGTACGAATGTTGATACGTCCAAGTTCCGTCGTGCCATATGGAACTATATCCAGTGCATCTACGGCATACGCCACGATGACTACGATTACGGCGAGGTGAACCAGCTGCTCGATCGCCCGCTGAAAATGTTCATCAAGACGGCCTGCTGCTTCCCGGAGCGCATCACCAAGATGGATTACGACAGTGTGCTCGTCGAGTTGCAACACAGTGAAAAGGTAGACATCATCGTCAAAAGAACCTTCCCACACGTTCGTTTGCCCTAACTGTTCGTTCGTTCGTTCGTTTACTTCCAGGTTCACATCAATCTTATGATTTTGGAAGCCCGCAATCAGGCAGAGCTACTGTATGCCTTACGCGAAGTGATGCGATACATGACATGATTACCACCGGTAAATGAAGCCCGAATTGGCCAGTTTTGTGAGCTGCCTAAACCTACCGCGTGGATGGTGCACGAATGTTTTGGGTGGATTACGTTGGGAATGGGCAAGAAAATCAAGGAATGCGTGATATAGGCAGGTAACGGAATGAACTATGCAGGAGGTTTCGTCAAACGTTCAGGATGAGGTGTATTTTTTTTATAGCAAGAGAAAGAATATTTGTGAGTGCAAAGTTGTTGCTGTTGTCTTATTGTTGTTAAACTATTGTACTACCCGCTAACGTTGTTGAGCGTGTGTGAGAGCTAAGCGTGATAGGATTGGAGGCAACTTTTGGAGTGAAAGATGACGAGCGGAAGGGAAACGTACGCAAACGAAACCGGAGCCTTGGTTGGGCCGGAGTGATGTGCAAGCAAATGGAATATTTAGATGGGTGATATAATTTTACATAAACATATTACATATATACACACACACAAACACAAAGGATAACCGATCTTCGATGCGGAGAGCATACGGGACAATCCCAAAACAGACTACTAAGAATATGCTGCTTGATTCAACCGGAAGGAAACACTCATTCAAGTACGCAACCAAGAATATGCCACCGTTCAGAGCAGGGAGAATGTAGTCAGGGATAATATAGAAGCTTAAAACAGTGGGGCGAATCGTTTGGCAGCCGGTAACGACTACACATTATGCTCCAGTAAAGTGAATATAGATATTGTACCCTGCCCACTCCTTCCTAGGTCCTGCGTACCATTTTTCCATGGACAATGTCCATTTTTCGGATGAATGTTATTTAAAAAAAAACAACTTTGTATTACCTTTTGACGAAGCGCAAGCAGAACACAAATAGACCATAACAGTAAAAAGTAAACAAACAAACAAAACGGAGATCGGAACAATCGCATTGTCTAAGAATGGCCGATGACGAATGAAGTAAGGTGGCACATTGCTAGCATAACGTCCCGCATTCTGATCTCACTGTGATAAGGTTTTACTTCTCTTCATTGCTGTTGCATCAGGGTTTCAGTTTGTAATCACGATAAACGGTGAACGGCGGCTACTTCCTTAGGTAGTGTTGTAACCATTGCATTGAATAGTTGTCAAGTATACTGCATCCAATTATGCCATAGCGAACTATCTGTTGCAAATGTAATTTTGTTATGTTATTATTGTTTTATGTTTATACTGGATTTTAAACGAACCACCTTCAAAGGGATGCTCATAATATTGTCTGAAGTTCACATAACGGTGCAACGTTGACAGGACGGACTGCTCTGCTTCAGCCAGTCTGAAGTATTTTAAACGAGGCGTATTATAGGCAGTTGACGGTAGATATGATTTTGGTTCTTTTTCTTTCAAAGCATCTTATCTCTTACGAGTGTCGATTAGATTGACCAGTGGTAATGGAGCTGTTGCCAACATTGCCAATATACGTTATGTCAAACAGAGATGATATTATTTCCTCAGAAAGTGGTCATTACACTTTTTTGTTGTTCGATCTGTCGAAATGTTACTAATTTGAAGCATGATCATATGAATTTGGAGTTCGCAGCAGATCACAGGTCGTTGAGAAGTTTGAAAATGAAACCCAGGGAATAGATAGCCGCATTACTAGTCCACTTGTACGGCATGATATGACTTGCTGGGTTATTTTTTGTTTTAAAATACTTCATCATATCTCCGTGCTTCAGAAATGCTTTCAACTATATTTTCTCCAACCTTAAAATTCGAAATACGTACGGCCAGCGTTATCTCTATACATATGGTTGGCAACATCTGATGTATTACCATGTCGACATTTATTGTAAGCCAGCAAACCAAGTTTGTTATCGGCGTTCGACACGCACGTTGTGTTTAAACAATGAAATATGCAAACGCATATGCATACATGTAAAACGAAAAACAAAAATGGAAACATACTAATGACGAGATGAAAGATTTTGTAAAAAAAAAACACACACACAAATATACACAAAGAAAAATCAATAATAAATCTACAAATACTACTCCTACAATGGGCATCACTGAGTGTTCGCTTTTGATGTACACGGCGACGCAGTATGATTACAGTAACGTAGGCCGTTTAGGTCAGTATCGAGATTAGCGCTGGAAACCTTGTGTAGCTTGCAATCGATATCATTGCATCGCGCATCGCGGAAATATTGAAAACACCGTTTAAATAGTTCCCGGAACGTTGTGTGATTCAACATGTGATTATACTTGTGCCAAAATGGAAAAATGAAATAAATCGAAACACGCTTCAAACGTGGTCAATCAGCTCTAGCAGATCTTTTTTGTGGCAAATCATGCATCCTGCATTTGATAAATTGTATTTGTTATTGTTTCATCAACTATGGTCATATCCCCATATCAGCCTAAACCTTAAAAATGGATTGAATTAATAAAATCGTTACAATATTTGCCTTAAAATCATTCCGTCAAGTGTCCAAAGTAAAGAGAAAGACACTTAATAGAAAATAAAGCATTTTATTTCAACTACCTTTTGTTAAAGAAGAACATAAAACTAGGTAAGTAAGTTACACAAAATGTTGTGGGTATTTTTGAGCTACGATTTCTACTCGCTATTATTGGAGCCCTTTAAATTAGCAAAAAATGTTAGGTAAACATTTCGAATAAACCAATGCTACAATAGTTCCAAAAGAATTCAGGTACGATCTTCTATAATAGTCAACCTAGAGGAACCTTTCCACGAAAGGTAAGGAATATCCGTATAGAAGGGTAGAGAAATATATCTTCCAGAGAGGTAAACTCATCTACCCGCCAATTCCACATATAAATAGGGGACACAAGTAGCTGATACCGCATCAGTAGCAAAAAGCTATTCCTTGAAGTTACACGCGTTTACATACATATTGTTCTTCGACATCGATACTCAACTCAGCATGTATTCCCAAATCAAAGATACATCGAGAACAAAGTCCCAGATATCAAAGGTTACGGCTCCTGGTCTTAGCGTGGGAACTCCTTTGCTACTCAAGCAGATTAAAGGAAGCCAGAATAAAGAATTCGAAGAGCGCATAAACGATGCGATAAAACGAACTACTAGGAAACGAAAGTTTGCTGCATTGTCGGATAACTCCAGCTGTTTAGAAAGTGACGATAGTTGCGATAGCAGCCGTCTGCAGGCGGCCTGGAACGGCGATAACCAAGACACTCAGTCAAACCATAGCGAAGGATCGGAATCGAGCGGCAACAACTCAACCAACAGCGACGCTAAATCTATGGTACACCTCAAGCATTCGTCTAATCCTCTCAAACGATATACCGCATTGATAACGTTGGCATGTGCGAAAGTTGCGGGCGTTTCGAAGAGCGACAACAACTTAACAAACAACGACGATCAATCTATCTCACTCCTCAAGAATTCGACGGATCCTCTCAAACGATATAACGCATTGTTAGAGTTGACAGATGCAAAGATTCCGGTCGTTTACAACAAGCGCATGGTGCGTAAGTTTCCAACCAAAGATCGTACCCCTGAGGAGGTGGAAATGCGTCGACGCTATACCGAATCAAACCAGATCTTCAGATCCAGAATAAAGATGGCGGAGCATCTCATGGAAAAAGAAGCGAATGAACTAAGCACAGCAAATACCGCACACAAGCATATGATCGCGTCGCAGTTGGTATATGCGAATGAACTTTCCAAGCTGCTGGACATGCGACCGGTGGATTTGAAAGTTTTTGAGCGGATCGGT
>KI422993.1:0-34809 GCA_000473375.1 Anopheles culicifacies | reverse complement strand
TTTTGTTTTTCAATCTCCCTTTTTCAGATTTAAAATCAAATATCCAGCTAAGACCGAAGGGTGAGCAGCTACGTGAAATTCTACCCTCATCAGGACCTGCTGGCAGGTTGGTTTTGTTTTATTTTCCGCCATACGAAAAGAAACATACCATGTATGTTTATTTAGCTCGTTCAGTGCTCTCAACCAAAAAACGAAAAAGGAAGAAATGAGGAAACGACAAACAAATCTGCTCAACCATGCTTATTTAGCAACACAACATCCCCAAAACTGTACAATCAAAACATTATCAATTATCAAAGCAGAAACAAAACTTTTTCCACGTTCAAAGCAGCACAAACATGATGTTTTGTTGTTCTGTTTTGCTGGTGTTTTTATGTTTTTATATTTCACGATGGTTTTCTTTCAATTTTATTCCGAAAGAGAGAGATAGTTGCAGGAATAACACAACCTTCTTATTTTGCTGTTGATATTCATTATAATTCCATTTTTTTTTTTGCCAATGCAACGAAGTTATGGAAGTTTGTGTTTGGTGGAGAAGAACCGTGTGTCTCATTAAAAAAACTTTGCATCGAGCAGTGCGCACTTCCGCTGCTAAACGAAGGTTTCGGATGTGTAGTTAAAGAAAAAAAATAGCTCTGCTAAAGACAAACTATTGTTCTTGCTGGTGGAAGGCGTTGGCCCGCCACAAGCCCCAGACAAGCAAAAAAAACCCAAACAATGAAGAAAGCCGAAAACGACAGAAACTGCATAATTTGGCAAGCAAGCAATTTGGCGGGGAAGCAAGGAAGATTCCCCGTAAAAATCTCGTTTCCCTTTCGTTTCGCCTTTTGCTGAGGATGAGCTTGTGAAGTCGAGGATGTATGTAAAGCATCGCTCGGATGTTCGAAACGATGGAGAACATATTTCAATAACACACTGCATACGCTCGTTTCATTTATTTAACGAGTATGCTGCTTTCCTTTCATCGGCAAGACTTTTTTTTTGCTTTGCGTTACATGCACATTGCTCGTTGCGCTCCATTGTTTAGGTATTGTTGTGGAATGAACAAAAAAAAAAAGGAAGAATATTCAACGTTCTTGTTTTCCTTTTTTTATTTATGGGGATAAAAGAGTTTTCCATTTTGATGAAGCTCATGTCGATGGCCGGCGTGATGTGCTCAAGTGCTCCAGAGGAAATTGACTCGTGAAGCTTAAAAGTGTAATCGACCCGAAGAATGTTGAAGGTAGCGGTCAAACCTTCCAGCACCCTCGATTCTAAGACCAACCATGTCCCCCAACTAAAGCGCATCTTTTCATTCATTTCACATCGAGCTGGGAAGCCCTGTGCGGCTTAGTTGGGGTTGGGGTAACATAAGCTCACCGCAAACAGATCAAGTGTCGATGCAAACATGGTGGGGCCGCCTGTTTATGATGGCGCAGAACTTGATCTAGAATGAGATTCCAATCGGATGGCCCGGGGTCACTGACCTGCGTCGGTAGATGGCTCTAAGCACCCGGGATGCTTCCTGTGGTAGGCGTGGGTTCTAACGTGTCGGTCAGAAGCGATCCACCGATGACTCAGCAGCCTCGTAAAGCTTCATGACCCCAACCAGTGTCCCGTACTGGACGAGCGATGAGAAGGTGGAGATAATTATTTTGTCATAATTAATAATGTTTTGATTGATGATGGTCGTGGCGGAAACCCACTGGAAACGCTTGCACGGTACACTGGAGGGAAGATCCCCGAGAGTGTGCGCCCGAGTACCTGTTGACGTTATCGGTGGTAGAAGTAACCGGATCGAAGTGCTTCGCGCAAGTGTCGGAATCTTTCGGAGATTATCTGGGGCGAAAGATTTATGACCTCCGGTTTTGTTCGGGACGGAGACGTGATCTTGCAGACGTACTAAAACCCCGTTGGGAAGCACGAAGAGTTCGAACTCATTAGACGTAATTGAATCGATCTACCGTTGCCTTGCTGTTTCTTTTCGCAAAACCTGAAGGTGTCGGACACCTTCCGGATATCGATGTTTTCGTGAAGCGATTGTGATCCGTCTCGAGCGACATTGTAAAGAAGATCAACCGGTGAACCGCGTTTTTGATGATCGTCAGATTGCAAAACCGTTACCGCTACACGCGAGATCGGTTCGATAACTAGAGGTATGAATTCGCGAGTATAAACAACAGCAGAGGGAGAAAGATAATACAAGCAACGGCATCAATAGAGCTGTGTGTTCGTTGGGGTATAAATTACTATCACCGCACTGGAACAAACACAACGCCCGAGAAGGAAGGAAAAAGTGACGTGTTAGCACGTAGAAGACGACGACAAAAAACGGACCACCACATCTCGAGCTTTTGTTCCTCGGGCGATGAAATTGGACCGACGAACCATCATCCAAAAAGGGACGCCATGAAACTGGGCACCGGGAGAAACAACACAAAAAAAGCGAGCTTGTACTTGCGGCTAAGACTCAGTCGGTCGGTCACAAATTGATGGGCAAAGTGTACACCCCCACCGCAGAAGAACAGTTAGCTTCTCGGACGCCACCGTGACATGCATGTCCATTTACCAGTAGGAAAGTAGCATCGGGCGGCAACATTAATCTAGGTGTCCCGGTGCGTGTTTGTTCCAGCAGACGCCACACCAATTACCTAGTTTGGTGCGTTTTTTGTTGTTGTGTGTGTTTGATGTTTTTTCTGTTCTTGTGCTTCATTTTTACATCTACTACACGACTCTGTGTGTGTGTTTTTTGGTCTCACCCGCACGTTCCTACCATTCCACGAGGTCGGAAAGACTTTTTCTCTCATCTAATGCCGTTTTCTGGCACTTTTAAAAGCGCGTGTTATGTGTTTGTGAGCCTTTTCGGTCGACATTTGCCTGGTTGGTAAAACCTTTGTTTTGATGTTTGTTTTGTTTTAACGTTGGTTCGTGTGTGTGTTTTTTGTTTTTGTTTTCGTCCACCCATTATTACCATTATCGGGTGTTTTCTCTTCCCGACCTCTAACTGTACATTTGATGTGCGTGTTTTAAGAGGAGCTGTGCTTTTGTTTTTGTTTGATGGAGAGAAGGATTATGTGTTTTGGTTCTACTGTGCAGTTAGGTATGTTCCGTTTCCTTTAATCTGGCACAGAAACATGACTCGTCTGTTCGATGTCGTTCATCAAGTGAGGGCGTAGCATTAGTGCTTTGAGGATTAGATGGATGAGCTCTGCCGGATGATCGGAGGTTTAGTAGCTGATCATGCCATTTTGCAGTTCATTGGCTGTCCGTTCTTTTTTGCATACTTTTATCAGGAATTGTATAATAATTCTACAATTTAATTTACTCTTTGATGTTTGGGAGCATTACAGTATAGATCACTCTTTAAAAATAAAGGAAAGGAAGTATGATTTGACTATCCTATGGGAAGTTACTTCTGGTAGTCCATCAACTAAGTGACTTAAATATCCAGGCCTCAATAGCTGGGTTTCTATACGGCACTGAGTCTTGAATTTGGTCCGAAGGCTGAGGAAACCCTTTAAGATGTAGAATTGCTGTAATATTAGAATGACAATAAAGAAAACTTTAAAATAACCTAACAATTATCCAACAAATAAAACTCGTCATGCGCCATGTGGGCTGCTCATGTTATGCGAATGACACCGAACGACCCGTCTCATAAAATCCTTTTAGGCCATCCACATGAACAGAAAACGCGTCCAACCTGAGGAGGAACGAGGACGTTCATGTGTTCGCCACTGACGGTTTGGCAGAAGAACGTGCTGAACTGTGAGCGGTTTAGAAGTCTCCTGCAGCAAGCTTAGACTAAGAGGAGAGGTTGTATCGCCGGATAAATAAATGTTGGACGCATCAAAGTAAATACTTAACCTCAGTTAGCGCCTCCCATGCCTTCTGTCCTTGTGGTGAGTATTAAAATACTTTAAAGAGGTGGGTTGTCTGATATCTTTTGCATGACGTGACCACTTCATCCAGGCCTTATTATAACGACTCCTCGATACATATGGGAATCCTTTTCAAAAATACTTCTAAACATTTTGAGACTGTCGTTCAGGTGAACAGAGCAAATTATAACTGAAATGCACCAAATTTAAAAAAATATTCAAATTGTTCAAATTATTTAAAACCCAAAAAAAGATGTATGTCGTCCTCGTTTCTAGCACAATTGAAATAAATTACTCCTATGTTATCGATTCACCTTCAAAACCTCGTATTCCTTTAATTAACAAAAAAAAATCTAGCTCATACTCAAGCGCACAAATTAAAAGTAATTTATCACGTCTCGTTACCGATTGTACTTTATATTTGATGCTCTTTTGCTTCTTCAGTTTTGTTTTGCGCTGTTCGATAGTGCTTATAATCACATTACCTAATTACACAGCGAACACAGACCACCACGTAATTAACTAATTGATTTCACTCGAATGTGCAACCGTATGTTTACATTGAAGTCCTTGCAAACGCAAATCTACATGTACGTTTGTAATTTTGAGCAAATCTACCACCAGTATATTAATTGCATCATTGCGATTGCTGCCCAATTTGTCTGTCACTTCCGTGTGTTGGATGCGTGTGTGTGAAAATGTGTTGAACTAAACCATGAGGCTGTGATCGAAATGTTTGCGAAACACAGCGTTAAAAACCCTCTGACCCATCTTATCCCAACATTTGCTCATTTTCAATTAGATAAAATCCAATTAATAGACTGTCAGGGTGGCTGAAACCGTACACCGCCCGCACACCCGCAGCAACATAAACACGCGTCTACGTTACGGGAGGTTTTTGTTTTTGCGCACATAGTGACGTACGTACAGACAGCCTCCAGACAGGAGCAGAACATTTTATCTTTCCCCTATGCACGTATGAAGAAAAACTACCCCAAAAAATAAAACGTCTCGTACTCTCGAGGATCGGCTGTTTGGAAATGTCTCCCACAAGCCATCCTTCGCGTTGGAGGAGTAACTCGTTTTTCTTCTCCCGCTCATGTGTTCTTGTTTTTTTTGCCCAACACCACGATTCGCTTATGTAATTTTCTGCTCGATTCGCGTTCGCTAGGGTGAAGGTAGTATCGTTTGCTTGCCATATCGAAAAATCGGCTTTGCTGAAGATCTTGTGTGCGCGTGCAAGGCCCAGAGTGCGTTTGTGCACCATCACGTAACCATTAGGCCAAACCGGCGTGCGAATGTTTTACCCCGGCATGGCACGACGGCCAGAGGGACAGGATATGCCAGACGCATGGTTCAACGATGGTCCCGATCTTACACTGGCCCAGCACTGGCCGGGCCAATCCCTTTTTCCCCGCATGGGGTTTCGATCAATTTGCGAATGTGTGACTTTTTTACTGTGTAGTTGTTGTTTCTCTATACACTCTATTGCCCCGTTGGCATATCGCTCGCTGGCAAGGTATCGATATGAAGTGGTTTGCTGGACGAGGTTGCACTAAAACAACAAGTTAATTTGCAGCCATGGATTCAGCCTTGGCCAGGGTTGGTTGGTGTGCAGCTGGGAAGCGTTTGGAATGGATCGATTTCGTATCTGGAGAATAAAAGCTCAGTGGCTGAGGATGTGAAAGCAAATCTGCGCTCACTTGTGCGTAGAAGAAAAGTGGTAATGTTTGCGTTTGAACTTACTTTGAAGAGAGCAAGTTTGGTCAGCATAATTAATTTACTCTGTAAACTTCAATTTTCAATGAGGTTTTCGATGGATTTGAATAAAGAACAAATAATACAATTAGTTCTATTAATTAAAATTACTACTTAACGTGTTATTTCTATGTTACAGATGAAGCTGGTAGTAATATGTCTAGAATCAAAAGATGTCGATTTTATTTTCAATAGACATTTGAAGTGAACTTTACTGGTTATATTTTTCCCGACGAAATTTATGCTCGGATGAAATTAATCTAAATTATACATAAAACAATGAAGAAATATTCTTATGGCTCAATACCTCACATGCAGTGGGAAAGTGGATTCCCATCTCGCCACAAACAATCCATTCGACCTGCATTGCCAACGTTCACTCCCTTCGGTATCAACATTTTGCAATAAAGTATTAAAATTCCCTCCAAACAAGGCAATATTAACCTTCCCCGTCTTTCTAATCTAACCTCTCTACCCACCATACGGCAACGATCGGGAAAAGAGTTATTTTGTACCGCAGCAAAATGCAATGGAAATCAATTTTCCACCAAACAATACCAGCCAAAGGTCTTGCAACCCCCGGGTCAGTATGCTGGTTGAGCATTGTACGAGAACCACTGCGGAGAGCGAAAGAAGAAAAAAAAACAACAACGGACACAATAAGCTACTCCACCAATGGCAAAGGCAATATTTTCTTGGCAAGTAATTATGAATCGTGGAATGCTCGTGTGCACAGGAAACAATCAAGCTCCGTTGCCATCGAACGCTATTCTTCCCCCCCCCCACCCCCTCCGCCTTTCCGACGCACTTCGCGAACACCACATCCGTGACCACACATTCCTGTTGCCAGAGTTTTTTTCTCTTCTTTTAGGGCTCATGGTTTAATATCCCTCGGGGGCCCGATGTGGGCTGCACGGTGGGTCAGTTTTGTTGCGCCCGATCCCATAAATCCCTGCGGTCGGGATCTTTTTGCGGAACGGAAACACTTTTGTCTTTGTCTATGTGTGTGTGTGTGTGTGTATGCGGGTGTGTGCCTAATCCCAACCATTACGGATGTGTTCGATAGCGTATAATCGGGTCCGTGGTGATCGTCGCTGTCGAAACGTCGTTGCCCTGCTGACCCATGAATCATTTTCACCCAATTCCCTGTCTTGCTTGCCGGGTGTGGTGTGGTTGGCAAGTGAGTGCAATAGGTTAGTGTGTCCTCGTAGAAGGAAGTGGTGGAACCCCCATCATCATCGGTGCCCTTCTCTGATACGGCCATGACAATGAGCAGATACGCGCTGATGCAGATATGTGCATTTGAGCTAGTGTTTGTGGTTGGTTAGCTCTATCTGCAAACAATAAGATGGCTCCTAACCTTCATTCGAGCTCTACTGATCACCACGATCATCGGATGTACGTCGCGTCGAGCAATAGGTGATCATGCATCGTTCCTTCATGCTGTATCAACTCAAACACAAACAACGATTGGAAGCAAAACGTGAAACACTATGCGTTCCATCTTCCGGGACATCATCACCCGCTGTTGCCGCCGTCAACGGGCTCGGGAAAGGAAATGATGATGAATCTTTGCTCCGGTGACCGACTCACCGACAGAGCTCGGGAATGCCTCCGGGCGGACCCCAAACCCTCACAAGCTAGCAGAAGTAGAATGAAACTTCTCCCCGGGCGGGCAGCCTGGACCGAATGAGGTTATGATTGGGTGGGCGAGCGGTAGTTTGGGATCCGATCGCCACATTCCGATAAGGAAGAACAATAGCTACGGAATAATAAATAACATTAAAAATGGCATCTCTGAGCATGAGTGTGTGGCTGTGTTTGTCCCACTTTTAGGTTCAGTCAAGTCGCTCGCTTCGACATCTTGTCACACAGTGACATAAGGTTTTTGATCTTACGACGACGGGTGAAACCGTTGTGAAGGAAGTTGTCAATGCAAACTGCTTTCTAAAGCAATTCTAACTTTCAAATGATCGAAAAGAACGGATTACTCGATTGGGTTCTTATATTTGATTCAAAAGACTTCAACGATCTTGAAATACGAAAGAGACGAACCTTAATTAAATATTAAAATTGGTTTCAATTTGTTGCTATAGTAATGATATTCAAAATGAATTCGAATTTTATACTAAATTCAAAAGACTTCAATGATCATAAAATTTACAAGCGACGAACTTTGTTTAAACAATATATATAATTAAATTTTAATTTTAATATTTCAATGGTATAAACAAAATTCTATATTTTCATAATACTTAAAACGCATTAGAATTTGGGTTTAAATAAGCATTCCATCGTTGCTTCATCCCCAAAGGCACCATATATACATTATCTGCACAAGAACTACCTATAACACCCGTACGATCCGCTATGTAAGGGAACGGCCTTCACCAAAGACGTTCAGCTTCCATTAGTCTTCACCGCTTTCAACCAAGTACGGTCTGGTGAGGGGACCAACAAAAAAAAAACTACCACGCTACATCTAATTGAGGCGTATGCTGGTTAGACCGGTAGCAAAACAACCGAAGCCAACGCTTCGGTGAAGCGTTAACCAAAGCTAATGGGACGGGTGGTTGGATAAATGAGAAACAAATGAAAATGGTCAACACAGGAGGAAAAATTGAAGCAAATTGTGCACAACCCAAACGTGTCCCCGTTTTCCCGTTTATTTTTTTTTTGTCGCTCCTCTTTTCTATTTGACTGTTCCATCCCTTCGGTTGGGCTTTCTATTCGTCAATCCTGAGCGATTCTAACGATTTAGCTCGCGGTAGAGAAGGAGCAACAACAAAAAAAGACACATTCCAGCATGTGTAAAGAAAGGCCCGCGTGTAAAGGTTTCCCCATCACCGCAGTGGGTTTTGGTGTGGAGCCCTAGCAGGCGTTCGCTTGCAGCAGTGCGCTTTATGCGCATATGATGCTAACGGTTCCAAAAGCCTCGTTTTCCCTTACTGACCCGTTGGAAGCACCCGCAGTGCCCGGTGGTCTGCCGTACGCGGTTCGGTTCGGATTTCCAAAGCCATAAAAAAGTCCAACAAAACCACCCCGACCATAAGGAGGCAGTAGCACTGACGACAAACGATGCTCGTATCGGTGGAGCGTTAAGGGAGAAGAACGAACGCCCCAAACCCTTGTCGTCCATATAAAGGGGGTAAACCCGGTCGCTCCCCAGCAACCGAGCATAATCGGCATCGCATGAAAACGACACCTTACCGGGTTGGGAATAAAAACGGGCCAGGAAAACACTTGGTACCGGGTTTCATTGGCCTGACCATCGTGGTCACATTTGGTGGTACGGGTGTAAGGTGTAAGAAAAATGTCACATTACATCTCGGTTATTTTTACATAACTTCTTCAAGCCCCGTCGCACACACACACACGGACCGGGGGCAATCGCATCAGGTTTCAGCTTCGGATGTTAGGGGCTGGACTGAGATAAAGGAAAAAAGCAAAATACGCCCCACATGCCCCTATCGGGGGGTGATGGCATCGTTTTCTGGTGGTTATTTCATGGCGCCAGGCATTCCGAGACGGTACGCCACACATCTTAACCTGCGCGTGTGTGGAGCATTCGTAAGGAAATATTTATTGTTCCGTCGAACCGGAAAATTGTACCTCCACGTTGTCTTTCTCTCTCACCTTCCCCCCTGTTGGAATTCGACCTTAAAACAAAGCGCACTGCTGCCTGAGGTGGAAAAGTCGGAAAAACACCCTGACCTCCTAACGCTGTGGTGGTTTGGTGTGTGATGAATCGAACGAAGCAAAACAACAAACAGCATGCATGCATGCTTCCATTCAAACGGAACGGAATGAAAAAATAAACACACAAACACACGTGTACGATTCGCTCTTTCGATGCATCGCTGCATTGCTTCCTGCCCAGTTCGAATTCGACATTGACCTCATCGAAACAGCAACGATTACATGCCGGTAGCCGAACTGCTGACAGACACAAACGTACGCAGAAGCAAATTCGTGATCCAATTGTAATAATTAGCTCGCACCGGAAGATTGGGTTTGGGAAAATTTAGCTTGATCAGTGAAAATTGTTAATTGGATCAGCCGTTTATTGGAGAACGAACGAAATTGAGTAGAGGGGTGATCTTTGGGGGTGCGAGTGCCTTATTAAACATCCCGGACGTGTTTGCGGAGTTGTGATTCTTGTTTGCATTTCAGATTGTATTTTTTAAAATTTATAAATCAAAATCTTTAGGAAATCTTTAGAAAATGAATTGATTGGAAAAAAATCAAGATCTAGGGAATTAAATACTTATTTATTATCATTCGAAGCAATTATTTTTCTTGAAAATATAAGAATGTCACATTATTAACACCGTATTGAACTCTGCCCGGAAGACATATACCCTCCAGACACTTACGATCCATAAACAGTATAACGCCCGCTTTATCGCTTAATAAAGGACCACGAAATTGATCGAATAAAAATATTTACGATCATTGCTTCTTCCGCAACCCACTTCACAAATACACAAGGCCCCGGGCAATTGTTTTATCTTGGTCCGCATTTTGGGACTTAAGTTACATTTCTTCGTTACAAAATGTACCCACACACATACAGACACACACCAGCTCGCTCCCGCACGAACGGACATGCGATTACAGACGGAACGGTAAATGGCTGACACATTACTTCGTAATTGCATTTGAGCGCTCCCCGAAACCGATGGAAGCGTTTGCTTTTGTTTTCCTTCATCCAATTTTCCGAATCCGCTCACTGGCCTCACGTTTTACTCCCCTGCCACACCCTCTGGAAAGAAAGTGACCATTTCCGTACCCATCGCATAGGAAAGTGCTCACTCGATCCGAGTGCCATCTTAGAACCGGTGAAGATGTTCACGAAGAAAGGGTACAAAATTGAACGTCTTCTCCTTCGATGGCTATTAAATAATTGATCGTGCAAACGATGTGCCCCGATCGTTGTCACCGCCAAGCGAATCTATCTCCTCCCTTCCCCGCTCAAACTCCAATATGCCTGGAACGTTTTGCAATCAGTTTACCGAAATGGGGTGGGTTTTCTTTTCTAACCTCTAATGGAGTTGACCACATTGCTGGTTTGCGATCCTTTCTCCGTGATGTTTTGGGTGTCATGTTTTTTTGTTGGTAGTAATTTTTCCCAACCATTTCATAAATGCTGGCACTGCACAAAGGGACACCCCGAAAAGGGAGGATGAGTTTTTCATTGGCTTCGAACATTTCACACCCATCATTCGGCCGACGATGGTGGCCACGTTCACGATGGTACATTAGTGACCACACGCCATCTTAAACCTTTCCCAACCTAGGGGCACATTCGACTGACTGTTCCGATGTGCTTGTGTGTTTGTGTTTCAGTCGCCGGGAAGATTGTCTGCACATTGCGGTGGCACACTGTGCTGTTGATGATGACGATGGTAGCGGTAGCATCATTTCCCATGCGCATCAACTACCCGCAAAAGGGAATCGCGTTCGATTTGACCCATATTAACCGAAAATTGCACTCGGAACGATGCTGTCCGTTGTGGTTTGTCCTGGTTTGTGGACTTCATATTCCGGTCTGATACGTCTGAGTTATTACAACTTTTGATAGGGTAGCAAATTGCGTCTCTCATTGGCTCTTTTCATATTTATTGGAATGTATCATTTATAGCTTCGATTGGATCGTCATCGAATGTCTATACGAGCTGCATTGATAAATGATGGAATAATTATTGAAACAAGTAGTAAATCTTAAAAAATGGAGCGGTTCGGTGGCCGAGGAGACTGAGGCGCCGGTCTTCGAACGGACAGGACCCAGGTTCGAATCTCATTCGGGCCGTTCTCCCGTACGCAGGACTGACTATCCTGTTGCGGGTACATTCAAGTCATGGAAGCCAGAAATGGCAGGCTAAAGCCTCTCGAGGTAGAGCCAGAGAAGAAGAAGAAGCAAACCTTAAAATCTGCCTTAATTAAACCATGTACGTATTTTTTTTTTAAAAAGTTAAACTTATTTTATTTGTAAATTATTTGTGTATCGTAATGTCCTCTAACAGCTGTGTTTCTTTATTGCTGACGTCCTTGGTGCCATCTTTTTGGGATCCATCATCACTTCATCTTAGCTTGAAAAGATCTTCCAGAAATTCTCTCAGCAAGAACTTAATATTCGATACAGTGTTGAAATACAGGAATGTTTTTTCTTAGTAAATCTTATTATTGCCTCGAGATATCCTAGCCTACCATTTCTAGCTTTCGTGGCTTCCGAATAAAGCCGTAGGCAATCTTTCTTTCGGGGAAATGTTCTGGATGGGATTTTCATCCGGTCCTGTCATTTGAGACAGGTACAGCTATCATCTTCATTATTAAGTTTCGCTGAATTCAGCATCTTTTATCATCATTCATGGACACTAATATAACTGTAAGCGATATTTGACTACTAGTTTCGGCGGCTTTAACTTGTATTACAGGCCACAAATCAGTTGACCTTATGTAACTGAGGTTATGAACTGAATCTGTTTTTTTGTTTCAGTCCTTTCCTTTGAAAGGTCACCATAAAGTAATGACAATTTTGAGCAGCGCATTCAAAAAATATGGCGAAGCAATGTATTTATTTTCTATTTTTATAGCCACTGGATATGAGGGTGAATTATTATATCATTTACATAAGTTTTCAAATAAAAATTATAATGTTGAAAAATATTTCTGAAACAGATACGAGTAAAATACTTACAATATTAGTTCTTAATACAAAAATCTCTAGTCTCTCTCAAAAATATTCCAATAATATTTTGTTTACATGATTTTAAATATTTATTTCTCTCTTTATTTCAGAAAAAAACAACCATCAAGTTACATTCTGGTAAGAAACGATGCTTAAGTTTTTTTCCCGCTCGAACAAACTATTTCTTCCACAACTGCGACAAAAGTGTCAGAATTGCCAATTAAGTGAGCATCCCCTTATGTTAGTCACCGGTACAAAAGCATAAAGCTCCCATCGAAAGTAAATTGCCCTTTGTGTGTTTCGCCACCTGAGCACCTAAGCTCCATCAAGTTTGGCATCTTCTATCGGCCATCGATTGTTAACATACACACACAAAAAAAACAAGCGCCAGTGTTGTGCAATGGCAATAAGGGGATTACAATTCCGGCAGCAACGTACCACGTCATCTGGCGAACGGATGCAACAAAACCGTTGCAATATTCATAACACTTTGGGTCGCTTTGGGAGCGTTTTTTCCAGTTTCCATCCATCCATCACGGGAATTTGGGATGCAATAGCAATCATTGTAAGCAACACACGACAAAAAAAACAAGTGAACACGGACGGAAGTGAAGCGCAGTACATATAGAATCAACATTTTAGTACGACATGTAACATACCTTAGTGACAGATGGGCATCGAAACGATCAGCTGCACCGTGGTAGCGAAAACATATTCCATTTTGAGGTTGTTTTTTTTTTTGTGTGTGATTCGGCTACCAACCAACGATACGAGCTGGAAGCCACATAAAGTTACAAAAAAAAAAGGAAATCCTCTATGACAAACCAGCACCAAGGGCCAATTCTTTTGGGAAGGAAAACAGACACATAAAAAAAAGGAAAGCAGATTTACATGCTACAAATGATTTGCCAATTTTGAGTGTTGTTGATTCGTTTTTCCCGACAACCCCAGAATGTCCGTATTGTTTTTGGGGGGAGGGAAAAAATAATAAATTTATTAGTCAGTTCGTTCCATACAGCATGAGGCGGACAGTTGCGTTACAAAGAGACAGAGAGAAAACAGCAAAGCAATAAACATACACACTCCCAAAAAACCCAATTCTATGTTTATGGAACATGAAAACGGTTGTACTGTGCCGTTTCGCATCGGCATTCTACATATCGATTGGTAATGGAGTAAAGTACTGGGAGTAGCATAAAAATTCGTTCATTTAAATGCGTTGACCGGGAAATGGACTGTACAGAAATGCTGTCTCTTTCTCTGCTCCTTCTTCTTGTGTATGTGCGTTCGAAACGCTTAATCGTACATCGTTTTCATCAGCTTTTATTTTCCACCACTGTGCATCACCGCGGTGATGCTCCCCCCGTCGACTCGTATTGCCATTTCTAAAGAGTCGTTTGTTTTCTACAGCCCTCCACCCTCTCAACCCAACCCTTAACTGCTATTGCAAAATTCCAATCGAATCCTTCCAATCCCTCTTCCTCTTTTGGATAATGGTCCCGGAACGATCGGACACCGGTCAGTGGAGCAATCGCCATTCGGTGGCACAGAAAACGCGCAAATATTCGCGCTCCAGTGTACAACCACCATGGCTGAATGGGTGTGTGTGTATGCCCCTCCCCCCTTTACCTCGATACCTTTCACCACACACACACTCATGGAACGGTCATCTTCACAAAACCGAAACGGAACCATCAAATGCGTCGCCAGAGAGACTCTCGCACCGTCGGGACCGTCACGTCAAATGGGAGTCTGCTGTAATTTTTGTTTTTCTCATCTCTTTTTCCTCCACATGTACGTAACTGCACATGTGTGTGTAATCCAATATGTTGTCCGGGGAAATTAACGGTAAATACGCGTCGCCAGCATTGGGCTTCGCGCGTACCCACTTGTCTCCCACTGTCTGTGTCCCATCCCGTAGATACATTACATGGCCCGGTAGATGGTAAAAGAGAAATGGGAGATCAGAGAAAAGGGCCTAAAGGTTTCCACCCCTTGTGTATTCCCCCGAGGATGGTGGGGGGGTTAGGGGACACAGATTGCAGAACGAAACGGATCGCTTGGATGGTGGGTTTGGGGGTGCGAATGCGGATTTGACACGGTTCCATCCGTCGAGTCAGAGTGATCGAAGTGGGCAATGTCTATCAAGTGTCTTCGATTGGCGATTTTTTTTCGTTTTGGTACGTTTATTGGCGATCGCAGAATTAATACAGAATGGCATAGGGGAAGCGAGTTAGATGGATACGGGAGAATGGTTCTAATAAACTGGTTTTTGGTTTTGAGAGCTTTTTGGTTGTTTTTTGCAGATGTTTAAACATTATTTGTATTTCTTACACTAATAAATAAATCGTTTTTGGATAATATCTACAACCTAATTTTTATTCAATTATTTTATGTAATATGTATGTTTTATGTTATGTTATTAATACATTAGGTTGTTGCACACCAATAAATTCTACCACAGACTTCTGTTTTTAATTTATGTGTTCAATTATTTAAATCATTTGCTCCTATTTGGCTTTAATACAGTCCTGAACAGAATTATATCGTTTATCGTCAGTTGTTTAAAAATAAAAGAAGCACTAGAAGAACTAACTGTAACTGATGTTCTATTAATTTGTGAAGAATAATAAAAAATATTATATAAACTTATTTTGAAAAAATAATTTATAAATTTCACATAAACTTTATTCATTTTTAGTATTTGTTCCGTACTGTTTGGGAGCTTTTCTGTAGCTGCTTTGTTTGAAAGAGCCTTAGAGATATCTAGCCGACTTGTAGAATGGGATAAGTTTAATAATAGTTCATCGTTCTGAAAAATATAATGCCTTAGTTGCTGTACTCATGTTAAGCCAGGTATGTCCATTATTTGCCAACTTTTCGCATTGCTTACAAATTTGTTGAACTACTTATGGGTATTGCTTCTTCAATATACGTAAAAATAGTTTGAGAAGTAATAAAATATACCTTTAAGCATAAATAATTAAAAGAAAACATGCTTTGACAAAAATATTTAAAATCAGAAATACGGCCTGGCCGTTATTACGAAATATAAATAAAAATAAATAAATAAAAATATTTAAAATCAAAATATTCAAAAGCAAATCGTATCTTGCTCGTCGAAAGCGCATGCAATGAGCCACAAACGATTTTTAAAATCATTAGAATAGTGGTTAGGTAGTTTAATATTTTTCAGCTCGGAATATACACAGATTTTCTACTTTAAATATAAAAATATGAATAAAATTGCTATGAATTTGATGCTCAACCATTCCTACCAATCAGCTCCTCTAATATGGTTCCTACCAAAACAGACCCATCATCCATTTCTCCACTCACTGTTAAGTCACATATAGTTATGTACGGATAAAAATAGACACAAACAAATCTTCTACTTCGAAACAACTTAGCCTTGCTCCCTTGCCGTACCCACAAGATTAATGAGCTTTCCACCAGAGAGTGCATGCTAGATCCACTCTTCCCTTATCGTCCTCACATCCAACAATCCGGCTTTAGATGTATAGTTCCAGAGATCCATCGTTAACCTCCGTGTCTTGGTGTCTCATCTCGAGCGGGTCTTTCCTTATATGGCTAGGGCCGGTAAGCTGGATGCAGCATCGGGTGAGCGAAGCGTAACGTTGTTCTAGATCAAAATTAATATTTCATTACATCCGTCGGCCGACGCTAGTACTAGTAACGTGCTTCAAAACATTTCCACGCAATTTCTGCCCCATCTTGCGCGCCATCCATGTTGTGTGTATTTTTCCACTTCGTTTCACGTTCTGTTGTTTTATTAGTCCTGCACTTTTGCATACGTTACGGCTGTTTTTCTCGCTGCAAACGATCGTAAACACGGTCCCGCGCATATCTCGCCTGCAAGGGATAATCGGACGATACAGCGAGTGGGAGATCCACTTCGGTAATCGTTCGCGGGAAGCCGGATAGAACGCGTTCTAGGCCTGGTGCACGGTGTAGCTTCAGGGTTTATATAGCTATGTTTATTTTTTTTCCCTTCTCTCCATGTCTCAGTTGCTTGATTTTGCTTGGTCTGCTAGAATGCTAAATAATTGTAACGGTTGTTGTGGGCATTATTTCTTTTTTGCTCCCAACTCCCGTCCTTCCTTCGTGTCCTTCCCCAAAACGGCCCGGTCCAAGATGAAGGGTTCCCCAAGGTTTCAGAGATTCTGACGTAGTCAATCTTAATCAAGTTTTGAACTTCTTCGATTCCGGTTCTTGGCTGGCCGGTTAAAGAACGGGATTCTATTTCCAACGATGAAGCACGGGAGATGGATGGGTAACGAAACGTGTCCATGTTTTCTCGTGCGGTCCCAACCGGTGGGGTCATCGCGGCTTGCCCAAGCAATGTCCCGAACGGAGGTTGCATTTGACGATCAGCAGATCAGGTTCTAGATATTGGTTGCGACCGAGAGAGAGAGAGAGAGAGCAGGGAAATGGGTAGAAGAAAAACCGGTAAACAAACTCAAGAACCAGCTTCAAAAGAAGTACTGACCATCGCAATGGTGCATTCTAGCTGGTTGTTTGGCTCGAGACAAAAACCGCTCCGAGAAGAAGATTCGTTCCGGGGTTTGGGGGATAATGGTTGGTAATTTTTTTGTTTTGTCCGTCCGGGTTAGTTAGAATGTGTTTGGGGTTGGCGATCGTGAGAGCTTATTGATTAATCTTCGTACCGGGTTTGTGTACGCGGGCGCGGTTCGTAATGGGAAAGGTCACCAGCACCAGTTGACCGGTTTGCACGGGATATTTTGTGTTTCCTTTTCCTCCACCCTTTTCACTGATAGACTAACGGTTGAGGTACGAATAATGGGTTTCTCGGTACGTTCCGTTATGGACGAAAAAGGGCAAGCCCTCCAAGGATAGTCCGGTTATGGAGTAATTCCTGATATAAGTAAATTCTAAGCTACATCTTTAGGTGTCCACCATACGACGCTATGTTTATTACACGTCAGTCGGAATCTTAAACTCCAACTTAAATGTTTTATTGTACCTCCGCGCTTAAAGCTGCATTACTTCAGAAGCTTAGTGAGGCTTATTCAGTAATCGCCCACGTCGGTATTCCCAGGCCAGAAGGCCAACCTTCTAAGCTCTCCCCAAGGGAAGACGAGGAACAAGAATCTCCCCAAAGACTTTCTCCTTAATTTCAATCGATCCCACTAATTCCATCGCATCGTACCTCGATATGGCTGATCTTTTGACCAGCACGATCTCACCAACCCCTTTGGATCATCATCCCTCCGTACTACGATTGATGCTTGCCAACCTACGTGTACCGTACATCTAGATTTGATTTTATTAATTTCTAACCATCAGCGTGTCCATCGCCCGCTCAGACATTCTTCTTATCTGACCCAACCCTGACGGTCGGTTGGTGTATGAATTTCGCGATACACCGATCGCCCAGGAGAAAGGAATCACTTTAATTGCACATCGATCGCGATTTGACATGCGCCCGTTCGTTTACGGGTAGCATGTGCGATGGTTTTTTGGGTGGTCGGCTTTCACCCTCATTCTCAATTTCGTCTCTAAGGCGCCGCAAAGATTGCAAAAAATAAATCGAAAACAAAAACATTCCTTCCGACGCAAAATCTTCTCGGAAGCCGTAGGCGTTGATTTCGGTACCGAGGCGATCCATATTTGGCGGCGAGTGGTAAGAGTTTGACCTACTTTGTCCATAAAACGGGGGACGCATTTTTGAGTTGGCGAAGATTTTTAAGAAGCGAATCCGGATCGATTATCTGCTTTTTAAAGTTGAACCAAGAGGGATTGTTTTGAGGCGTAAAGCTGAAAGCCGAAAGTATCTGAATTCCAGAGCACACAAATATGGAATATGAAAGCTTTCACGTCTTTTTCTGGAGGAAGCGTGAAACATTAACTTTGTAATGTTTGAATCCTACCAGCAAAGTGTAAGTAGCGACAATACAAACAACGGAACGGTTTGATTTAACATTTCTTATCAAAGTTAGTACGGCAGGGCGAAACCACAACACTGACCCAGTACGGTGAAGCATTCCTTCCTACCAACATTCATTATATGCCTGCTGGCAATAAATTTTGACGCTCCCGTCGGTCGCTTTCTTCACGTCCCATATTGCAAATAAGAATCGTTAACCGGCCCTAGTGTTTTCCCTGCATGCCTGCAATAAAACGTAATAAGCCTCCGAACGGCTGTGATATGGGAAGACACGTGGAGATGAAAATTTATTGCAAGCTTTTCCCCGCCTCCCACACTCCTTCCCCCCTCCCAGTTGCCCCATTTGCTGACCCGGATGTCAGTTAGACGCCATACGATGTCAAAGGTCGCTAACCGCCTTCCGGGCGCGCTCGCCATATGTACTCATGGGTACGGGAACGTTGGCCCAGTTAGAATCACCAACCGGAAACACAGTTTTCACGTGCCATACGGTGGAAAACTTATTTGCCTGCAGCGCACTCCTTCGGTGCAACGGTGGCTGTTGTGATGTGATTGGATTTCCGATGATTGATGGACGAATGGACGATTGTAACGGAGTGTGCCGGTGAGTGTTATTTACTTTTCACTTCCAAAGCTCCCAAAGAACGCAGGGTTGGTGCAAATCGAGAAAGAGAGCCATAATCGATCAATTGTTAAATATTTATTTGTGCAACCTAGAACAATGGTGCTTCGGGTTAGCGTGTGCACGTGATGTGAGGGTGAATTTTAAACCAATAACACTTTTTTTTTTATTTGAAACATTAAACCATAAATTGTGTTTTACACTGTTCGATCCTCATATTGTTGCAGAGCTTGTGGTTTGATTGTTGTAAATCATTGTTCAATAATTGAATACCGCCTAAATTACATCCTGCCGCATTGGAAGTGCTTCCGTGCCGCTTTTGGTTCCTCGAGAGGAGGTTAACGTAACGATACTTCCTCATTATTTTCTTCCTTTTATTTTTATTTACTTAGGGCAGGATGGCTAGGCGATATATCTTCCAACTGAAAAATCTAAAGCATGCACAAAATTACTTAAAAATATGAGTGAATCGAAGCGTTTTTCTTCTGCCAACATTAAAATATACCATATTTCGGATGAGATCAGTGGTAGAATTCAAATACCAGGAATCCCTCGCAAAGAGTCTCGGAAGGAGGATTTGCGTCACCAGCATTGGAATTATCTTTCCCAAATTAGGTTGTAACGATCTTATCCTTCTCATAATTTTGCACCACCTAAACCAGTTTATATTGTCGGGATTGCCACCCAAAGCAAAGTTTTACAAAGCATTGAAGCCAGTTTCTGTAGTTTGACGCGATATCGAAAAATACAAACTCCTCCCAGCATGAGTTTCTCAGATAAAACTAGTAGATATCGTAATTGCGGCAGATGATATGACAATTTAATGTTCTGTTTTGCTATTGTTTTATTTTTTATATATTTTATATTAAAGGACTATGTTTTACGGTTTACCAAAAAACCCTTCCATACACGAAAAGCTTCTAAAATCAGAAAATATTACCTATCAATAACTTTTCCTTAAAAAATAACTTTTTTTTCTAGTACTATATCACCAAGAGGTTTTCCTTTGCTATTTGTTGCATAATTGATTTGTATTTGCTCAGTCAATCCTGTTTGAGGAAAGTTGAAGTTTTGATAAGCAAAATTCTATGTTTATGATTACCGAAACCAATCTTTTTCTTATTTTGTTATCGCTTAAACATCCCTCGAAAGCAATGAATCAAATAAACATATCTCCACGTCATAATTAATACAAACAAATTAAAAGATTTCCCAGAATTGAACCGTAATCTAAAGCGAGCATTGTTTCGTCCATTAGCACTTTATTCGTTAAAAAACAAACTAATCCATCATTAAAAGCTTACTAATACCCTACCGTCGTTCATCTATTTCCTTCTCGTAAATCTATTACGGTTTTAGGAAAAAGTTTCACTTCAAGCACCGATCGTTATGCGGTGCGGTTCCATCACGCATCGAACACCAAACCTTGATCCACTCACGCTTTGATGATAGAATTAAGCAGTCATTATTGGAAACTAGTTTTCCACCAACGTAGCACCGATCGTTTGAGACAGCAATCAAGGTCATGCGGTGTGTCTGTGGATGTAAAAGATGGGAAAACCAACCGATCGGACAACAGCGGAAAAGCGAAATTTCCTGCACACGAAACCACAAGATTGCTTCAACACCGTTTTGCAAAGAAAGCTGTTGTACACGGGCTCCCGGGATAAATCGATCGTCGATTGCGGTCGTGAAGCTTTCGGCCGTTTACAAAACAATGCCAGTAAAACACGCCTCGGTCTAGCGTCTGCTTGCGTGTGTTGGGAAAACGGGCAAAAGTCAAATCAGTTAAAAGCGGTGGTGAACAGAAGAGGTCAGCCATTATGTGACCAGCGGCTGGTACGTACCACGGCCTGCTTTAAGAAGCCGTTCCAAAGCTCAAGACTGACCGATAATTGCTAAAACATGCAAAAATGCGTTTGAGCGGGCGGTCGGGCGTTTCGGCCCTTGTTTCGGTATTGATCACAGGGTACCGATGGGTCCCGCGTTCCCTCTTTATTGACTTGGCGTTGGGTAATGGGCTGACATTTTCGCTGCGGCTGCAATCGGGAGGAAAAACTGTGCGCCCTTTTCCGTATCCAACGCTGCAAGCTGCAAGTTTTGCCGACTTTTTAACCTTCCCCACTTAACGGCGGGGGAATGCAAACGCTAACGACAGAACGGTTAACTAATTCGCGTTAAGCATGTGTCAAAGTGTCAAAGTAGAAGGGAATTTGAAAAAAAAAACAACGAAAAGAAATAAATCCATCACAGTACGATCGGTAATAGTAATAAGCGGCTAGCAAATAGCTATGGCCAATTTGTTTGCCCTCCCAAATGGGTGGTTACAAAATGGTTCCAAACGCTTTCTGAAATTTATTGAAATATCACGTATCGGGCGGATTGGCGTGTAGCCATCAGGCTTACACCCGACTCAGGTTTCGTTTTTCTCGCCCATTTTAAGTATGATTACAGTTTCGAGTTTTTTTTTTTTGTTTCGAATTTTACCATTCACCAGACAACTCTTACCGGACCGGCTCATCATTCCCGTTTGGGTGATGCGAAACAAAGAATCACACATCACATGCATCACAAGTGTACAATAAATACGGAAAAAATATCAACATTGAAAATCGTTTAACAGCACATCGCCAGCAGATGCAGTTTGAATACGTTAACCGTGGTACGCGGTGGGCCCGAAGCAAAAAGTCTCAATTATCCGTCCACCAGCCCACGAGGGTGCGTGTGTGGCTGATTTTATTTTCTGTTTCATTTCACTGATCCCTCCAGCTGGTAAAGAGGACACATTGTCTGCTTAAGCTTGCAAATTATTATTTTTTGTGCCTCCGCCCTTTTGTTGGATGATTGTGGGTCCTTTTCCCGAAAAACACGGAGGCTTTTTGTTGTTGGCGAGCAGGAGGAGAAAAAAAACCGTGTCACCACGTGTGCGTACTAACCTTCACCGGTAGCATATTGCACAGTACAATAGTGTTTCGTTTATGTTCGCAATTCACTGCACGGTTTCGTGGGTGGGCTGTGTTGAACATGCGTTTTTGCTTCCTTTTTTTCATCTTTACACTGCAACACCGTATGACGACAATTGTGACCGCGTGTTTTCGGTGCACGAGTGTTGATAATGGTCATCTGTTCCGATTGATGATGATTTCGGTTGAATTTTCATATTTAATTCGATGGTTAAAGCCATGTTAAAGAGCCTTTCGATTGAACAATACAACACATGGGTGTGTGTTTGTGTGGGTTGGAGTGTGTGACGTTTTATGCTGACGGAACGATACAAAAGCCTGTTGGTTATGATCCTTCATGAAGCTATTTAATAATAATGCCAATTATAGATTTTCCAGAATTTCTTTTCTGGATGCAAATTATGAAGATAAGCTGTTTTATGTTTCACTGTTAATAAATTTAGCTCATTGCATTACATTTTATTTATTATTATTTTAATCTTCGTATAAATGAACTTTTTAATTGAAAGGTTTATCCAGAGTTTTTTATTTGGTGTTAGCTAATATATAATTTTTTTGTCTGAAGTTCTTTGAATATATTTAAATTACTCAGTTGGAATTTGTTCTAGGTTCCATGTTGTTGCTAAAAGAAATTAAAAGAAATAGGTTATGCATGTGGCATTTTAATTTTTGATTGTAGTTAACATCGTAGCGTATTACTGGGTTGTTTTAAAAGAATTTCACACTAATTTTACATTTATTAAAAATTAACTGCAAAATAATTTAAGATATACGGCCTGGCCGTAAATTACGAAATAAAAAAAAACTGCAAAATAATTTTGTTAATATATAACGGAGGAAACATAATTATGATTAACACTTGCATTTGGTAAGGGAACATCCATTTATTAAGTAACGCTACAAGGGAAGGTAAGGAACTCATTGCAGTGTTTCGATTTGCTACAAAGAAGGATCTATGCTACGTGTATTTTAATAAGCTTCGTATATTAAAATGTCCCTTGAAAACGCTATTTATTTATATTTATCAAACAGAACTTTATTCAGAGTTTGAAAAACAACAAAAAAGGAGACAAAAAAGGGATATGATGGCTATATTTAATTGTACATTATGTCTATGAATTAGTTAACAGAAATTAGTGAATTTGTGACCATTAAGTTTATGAAAACGGGTGCCAACACATGCTGGAGAACATGTTAATTTTTATCGTGAACGCAACTTTGCTAAGGATCTGGTAAATTGCTGTAAAAACACCCAATAGATTAACTTTTGTTAACAGTTTGTGTTTTAAAGAACATCAAAACGCTGGTGTTTCTTATTTTTTTTAATTTCGTACCGAAAAGATATTTGAAAAAAGTCATTTATAAATAATGGCACCAATCTTTTGCTTCAAAATGTAACTTAAACTAGGTCTAGTAGTTCTAGTGTAATTTTATCTTATCGTTCACTTCATTCATTCCTGTTCACCATCACTAAACAGCTGATACATTATCACCAAACCGCATCAATCAACCACCTATCTACTATCAGAAACACTTGACAGCAGAAAAAAAAAAAAACACCAACAAACCACTAACTGCGAAACCAGTACCAGGTTACGCGAACCGGTACCGAATGCAGCTTGCAACGGTGTAATTGCCCTGGGTAATTTTCACGTTGTAATGATTTTATTTCAAAGTTTTTGTTGCAATTGTTCTTTCCATAGCGCTCCAAATGTAGGCAACCGCAACAGAGTGCGAATGATTAATGAGCTATTAATAAACGGTTCCAGCTGGTACGCTAAGCTTTTGCTTGTTCTCGTTTACAGTTGGGTGAGTTTGAAGGGTTGTTTTTATTTATTTTTGTTCTGTTCATGCTCGTGCCTGGTACAGCCACAGTTGACCGAGTGGAGGATGTATTTTTGACTGCACGCGCTTTGTGAAGGGTTTCTTCGACCTTTAGGCGAGCGGGGAGGAAAAAAAAAGAAAAGATAACGATCGAACGGATCGGCACGAGCGTCCCGGAATCGCGTGCCACTTAGTTTTGCCTTGAAAGGGCCCACCAAGGGTATCCATCCATCGAGGAGGAAAAAAAAGGGTCGTTAAGACAGGTTGCATGTTGTGCGTATTCAATGCTTTGATTAAAGGTGTGATATTCTGCTTTTATGTCTTTTTTTTTGTAAAAACTAGTTTTATCAACAGAAGTGTGTTTAAAAAGAAGCATATTTTTTTAAGGGAAAAATGCTTCCCCTTAACCGGCAATCGTTAGAATCACAATACCGTATGTCACCGGCAAAGTTTAAGCTTAATTTCACCATCAAAAGTTCAAAGCAATAAAGCCAAATATTGCCCCAAAGGTACGGTCTCCCTCTCTCTCTCCCCCCACACCGTCCCTGCGTATTTGCTGCATAAATATGGAAAAATAAGAAAGCACACACTCTACCATGCTTCTTAAAATATTCTACGCTTAAATAAATTCATTTCCGTTTCGATAGTCATCCCCTCGTTGAATATTTCGAAGAAAAGCCACCTGCAGCGTATCGCACCCCGCTGACTGGAGTTTTTTCTCGTTTTTTCTTTCTTTCTTCCCGTTCTAATTGCTTCATTAAAATTCAATGTCTTTCCACTGTTCTGTGCGTCTGTGCGTACACTCCCCCAGCGGCACCAGCCGCTAAGAAGCAAGTGAGAAAGTTTGCTTTGGTTCCCCACAACAAGCGGGCCTGTTTTGGGAGAGGAAATCATTATTAAAATTATTGGTAAAAAGTTACAGTTTTATTTGTGGTCAATTTGGGTACTTAGTATTCCGGCTTGTGGTGCAATAACGGAAAGGGAATTGTTAATATTGCAAGAAGAAAGTTTCGTGCGCATCATATCAGGTGGGTGTTTGGAAAAATTTAATGGAGCTGCTGATGGTTTCAATCCCCGGAAAGCTTTATTTAAATACCATTGCTGTCAGGATTTTGTTTTTTTCTTAGTATTCTAAAAATAATCTAAAAATATTAAGACATGATACACCACCGTCAGCAACAATGTTTGCCCTTTGCTGCCATAAACCTCCTCCGGCTAATTTGCACCGACGCCCTTGACGAACAAAAAAACCCGTGAGGGTTGGTTTCGTGAAACCGCTTCTGCACATACCAACCCACATTTCATTCGTTATTGTTTTCCACCATCGCGCACACTGATCCTAATCGCGTAGACAATTAAACTGTACCAACATTATATTGCTCACAGCAAACGTAATGAGCGCACTAGATGTTACGATTGTGGCCAAACAGGCACAATGATTAACAACAATAACGCACTAAGAAGAAGGTTTTCCGAGAGGGCTTACGTGAAGCGCGGGTAATGGTAAAACAAGAGACCACTTCAAGGCCGATTCCAACATTGTACTTGAAGTGTGGAAACATCGGAACTTGTGTTTAAACCGTGGCTAAACAACAACCATTACAATGGATAGGAAGTACAGTACCGTGAGCTTTACTGGTGGTATCAGTGGCAGGAGTATTGTTGTGCTGGGAATGAACATTTTGAATGATAAGAACAATTTCTATTTGTTAAAAAAGAGTTATATTATTAATTACATAATGCATATAATAACTCTGCATCCCAAGTTGTTTGAACTTTCAAAAAAGAAGAGCAAATCAGTGAAGCGCTTCCCATCTTCCTCCCTCAAGTCAATATTGCCTAGTAGTAAGCAAAAGCACAAAGAACACTGAGTTACCTTCAAAGTACGCTGCCTGTGATTAGTTCCGGCAGGTTGATAAGCATCCTGCTGCAGTAAGCAGAGCGTGGAAAATGCAGTGCTTTTGCACGTGTGCCTCAATGCGCCCCCGAACCAATTCCCCCACGCACACAAAACAACCCCCTTTGCGTGGTTTTAGGGAGCGTTGTTCGGGAAGTGTTGTTCACAAGGATCCTTTCCGAGTAACCCTGTAATTTAACTTCCATGGCACAGCGTACATCATGCGCTGCCTAAGATTGATCGATAATGCACAATCGTTTTCCCGGATTTCCCACCCATACCGATACCTACTGGACAGCCCTTTCGGTCAACCGTTTCGAAGGTTAAGTTCGTGTGCCGTTCAGCATCTTTCCCATGCTTCCACAGTTCAATATCCGCACCCGGTGGCAATATCAAGCTGTGCCCTAATTGCCGCTACCTCTTACCAAAGTTGCAACGATTATGGAGCTTTCCACGCTTCCACGACCAGCGCACCCATCCTGCGCTCGGTGCGATTATAGTTATTACACGCGGCACGAAACGGGGTAGCTCCTGAAAAGCGCCGATCTCAAAATATCCGAAAACTTTCTCAGGGACACTCAGGCAGTAACGGCGAAGGTCACGCAAGATTCTAATTTGGTTTAGACAAATTTTATCTACCCCTTAACGAAGTCAACGACGTAAAGGCTGCCCTCTTAAAAATCTCCACCACGGAAGGCTTTCGTGGTGGTTGCTTTGCATTTAGCAGCCGCTGACACGGCAAAAGGTCAACGAAGGAGAGGTCCGTGGGCGCATTGCCTAACCACCGTGTGCCATAGTGTACGCACGTGTAATTAACCGGGCAGCCACGTGAAGTACCCGTACTGGCCCGGTCAATTTTGTTTGATCGATCGATCGAACGGCAGCTCGTCGTCGTCCGATCGTCGCGTTTGGGTTTTTCGACAGCCGTAGGCCAAGGTTCACGTTTACGCTTTCGGGTCGACCGTTCATTGCCCAAAACTGTGTTGCAGCCCAGTTGCATCTAATTTCTTCCAACACGACGAGTAGCGCTCATTAGCTGTGCACGCGCTTGGAACCGGACGGCCCCCTTTTTCGAACCTGAGTCGAATTGTCGAGCAAAGTAAACTTTTGGACTGTTGAGGCCAAGGACACGGATTGATGGGGCTGGGGTTGAGTTGAAGAAAAACAGTTCCGAAAATTAAGTTTAAGTTTAAAAAAAGAAGCCACATCAGTCAATTATTTCAATTATATTTGGACAACGGGCACGTTTTTCTCCACCCAAAAGGGTTTGTGGGGGAAATGGGTTGAAGGTAGAAGAGGGATTGTATTGGAGGGTGAGTTGATAGGGTTGGAATATTTCACACAAACTGTTTATAGTGGAAGGAGAAATAGGTTGTTTGAGAACGGTGATTGATTGGAGCTTTTTGGGTCGTAATTATACAGCTAACTTGAAAGTAAGGGCTTCGGAGTTGAAAGAGACGTCAAAATTTAGAATTTAGAATTATTTATAACAATGCTGAAGAAACATCTTTTTATACGAATTTTGGGAAAAAAAATAGCAACAGTAAAACAGAGTTGATTTAAAATATTCAAACATTTCTAGATGTTTGACGTAAGTGGACATATTATTAACAATTAAAACATGGCTCTTATTTGGACTGCAGAGAGTAGATAAGCGTTACTACCTATCATCAGACTATATTGAAATATCTAGATATTACTATCACAATATTTGGAATTTGGACGACACAGACATCCAGTATTATTTTTGCGAGTTATTCAATATCTTCAATCACTCGTATTAATATAGTAACATAACCTCTAGATATTAATTATAGAATGTCTGTCATCTAGAATTCCTGAGCTCCAACTCAATTTTCCGAGAGTTGATAAGAATCGAATTCGAAAGTGTTTTTGGCCATATCCTTAATCATTTGTCTAATAGAAAATAATATCTCTTTAGAATATGAGAATTTCTGGAGTTTAAAATACCTTAGCTCTAATTCGAGCTGTTGAAGTTAAGAGTCGATGTCTACAGATTAGTATCCACAGGAATCAGCATTATTTTTGAGAGTTATCCAATATTTATTCCTTTGTATAAAAGTAAATAAATTTATTTATAGAATACAAAAATTTCTGAAATTAAGAATTTGACGAGGTTTGGGTTGATCGTCACTTTATTATTTTTGTGATCTTTCGCGCGTTTACAAACTTGGTCGGCGGTTGGCTAACGGGTGTTCTTATCGGCGGTTGGCTAACGATTGTGTTCTAGTCGGCGGTTGGCGAACGAGAGTTTTCTGATCGGCGAGTGTCTTGAGCGGTTAGCTGACGAGTTAGCTGACAAGAGTGTTGTTCGCTCCTAATCCCGGCTCCTAATATCCTCTTTTTGTTTTGTTTGTGGTGGTGATAAGAGTAGGAATGGGGTTGATAGTGTAATAGTGATAGGAGTAGGAATGGGGTTGATAGTGTGGTAGTGATAGGATTAGGAACTTACGTCCGCTGGTGGTTGAGGTAGAGATGGGCCAACTGTCCGGATCACTACAAATTCCTTAGTTATAGCTAGATTTGTAAAGAGTTCATAAGGGTTTGCTTATACACATGACTATTCACGAAAGCGGGCTGATAGCCGCTGGTCTCACACGACAAGACCGGGGTTCAATACCAATCCGAACCGTTCTCCCGTAGTGAGGACTGAGTACCCAAATACATGGTATAATTAAGTCTCGAACACCAGAAATGGCAGGCATAACCGTAAAGATCGTTATACCAAATAAGAAGAAAAAGTATATACAGGACAGAGGAAATAATGTTCCTGAAATATTGGAAAGTCATAATTTGCATTATAGCGAATGACCTTATTTCTAGACCGTTTGTCTTTATCTATAAAGTGGAAAAACACCACGATAATGTTGACGCTACGTTATAATTGACCTTGCAGACAGAGAGTCCATCAAGGTCCTGCCACAGAAGTCTTAAAACATAACTATTCAGGATTCTGTTATCCTTCTATGAGTTCAATTTGTGTATTAAAATTTTTAAGAAAAGAACGTCATAAATAAAATAAGACATAAATATTTAGCTTCTTTATTTAAGTACAGAAACAGCAATCTTTGCACTACAATTACCATTGAATTAATTACAAACTACAAGTCTTGTCACGCTTTGTCTCGCTACAAATCACATTTCCACCCAAAACAAACCATTACCCGTTCCGTAGCGTAATGCTTACGCTCAAGAGTACACTCTCGAATGAAACGAACCGAAATCAACAAACACTGTTGAGTTAATTCCAATCCAAAAGCATCCAACAGGCATCCCACCCTCGGTAAACAATACCGAGCTTCTGCATTTGTCATTCCCACTGGCGGGAACCGGGAAAACGCTTCCACCCCTTCTGCCGCCGGGAAATGCTTCAACGTGCTCATATTTCAAGGCCATGTACGTCACGGTTCCCGTCGGCCGGTCGACAGACAGCCAGCTACCGACAGCACGACAACCCGTCCGTTGTAGTTGTTGTTCCAGGTTGGCTGGCGAAAGCTTGCCAAGCGCACTACTGTGCTGAAAGTTGCGCAGAATAATTTAATTAAATAACATCCATCGTGAAGCAATCTGGAACTTGCCACTCTCTCGGTGAAGTTGATTTCATAAACTACCGCCATCGTTCGTACGCTAAAGAGAGCAACAAAACGCTGGGAAATGGGAAGAAAATGAAAAAAAGCCCAGCGAGGGGTTTTTTTAAAGTTACGATTTCTTTTTGGAGTTAGTTTTCACCACGGTACCGAAACGGTGGCGAAAGGAAATTCAGTTCAGTCGCAAAAGGGACCAACAGACAACTGTGCAGTGGATGTCTCGTTCTGTTGACATGTTGACTGAAACACTTTCCAATGCTACTGTTGAAGCATTTCGCAAGAGCTGTCGCCCAAACGGTTCCGTTGGAATTACGCCCAGAACGCCACTGGAGCTGCACGTGAGCGCGTTGATGGCTGCTCGATGAATGTAATTGAGATGCACTCCACACCGAAAAGGGCTCCCTCACACACACACACGCACAGTGTGGAGACTTTCTATTTCCCTGTTTCATTGGCACTCAGCACTGCATACCAATTTCTTCTACACGCCATTCCATCCGAGTCGCTGATGTGCTGCAGTGGCACCGTACCGTCAAGCACGGGTTGTTTTGTTGAACCCGACGCTGCCGCTATGTCGAGTGTCGGTGCGGAAGTGCAGTAAATTTCTGTCAACCCACAAAACCCACGCCCTTCATTATCTTCCTCCTTCTTCACAGCCTCTTGCTGCTTCGCTAGGGACAAGTGCCACGAATGTGCTTTCTATCCTCCAAAAGAGCCCCGTGTTGCACAATGCGTACGCCATTTTCCTTCCAAATCCCTTTGCGCGTTTGTTTGTTTTACTTACTACGCCGGATTGACTGGCAAATTGCCTTCCGCACTCACATACACACACACACACATGTGGAGAGCAATCGCACAAAATGAAGTGTCCCGTTTCTCCGGCCCGGGGTTTGGAAAATGGAATTGAAATTCATATTTGACATAATTAGTAGGGTAATATATTCATTGCAACATGGCGCCCAACCCTGACTTGGGGGAGGATTTTATGGTCCACCCCGTTTTATCTTCGTTAAGCATTGCAGATCTTTCGCCCGAATTACTTGGAGTAGTTTTGCCCTTCGATGACCATCCTGGAGACAAACGTTTAGCCTTGCGGCAGCAATGCAGCGAGCTATCCTTGCAATGGTGCCCTGGGTGATGAGCAAAGTGCACAGTAAACGATCCGGAAAATGGGTTTCAAATAGAGTGTCCGCGTCGGCAGAAGGGGTTGGAGAAAAGTTTAAATTTGTGAGGATCTGCACTTTTGGCAGCACACCCACACACACATACATTGGCATAGGTTTCGGTGCAGATGGGAAATTACACTGTGCATCACAATCATCATCATCATCATCGTTTGACTTCGTTCTCGTTGTTTGGACTGGAAAATTGAGTGGCCGAACTTGTTCCTTCCGTTCCACGGTCGGGCGATGTGATTGCTGTATTTATTTCTATTGCTCCACGTGTTCTGCTTCACCCATGTTGGGTGGGCGGTACGATAAAACGGAAAGCTTTCCCTCCCTCGTCCCCCCATCCAGTTTGCAATCCGCGTTCTCGTTTCACCGCGACCGTACACAACGAGGTGGAAAAAGTGGAACCCCTTAGGCTAACTAGCCGCACCGACAGCAAAAGCCATATAATTGTACGGCACCGGAAACGATGGATGAAATTAGCGTAAAATTAGTTGTTCACAGATTTGGCAGGCTGAACAGACAGGAGGTGGGATCGTGGCCGTAAACACAAACGGATCGAAACGGTTTCAAGGGGCGGAAATGGGGGAAATTGTGACAATATTGTACACTGAGCGTTCACGGAGTTTCACGGCCAATGTCTCGTGCAAGGCTGGCTACGGTATGTATCCGGACGGTTCTGCCGGCTGTACCAGTAGGGCAAGGATGCAAAACTTGGGCCGGAGTGCAATTGTTTGTTCGTGTCCTTCATCGCTCGATCTTGAATGGAGTTGATAGCACGGCGTGCCAGACAGCGATGGCAATAAAGTGGTTTTTTTTTGTTGTCGTGAATGAAGAAGGTTGCGTAGTCTTTGTGCAGGACATCAGGTTCTAGGTTCTGCAAGCAGGATGGGAAGATTCTGTCTTGTAAATGGTTACAAAAGGAATAGAGTTTTTGCAACGAAGTTCAAAACGAAACAAACATAGAGCAAACAAAAGTTGGCAAAAGTGTAACGAAATTATTCGATGGGATATGAACTGTTTTATTTAAAATTGTTCGAGTATGCGTGCGAACATCGTAAATTGTATTTCTGTACTTTCGGATGGACTATTTTATCGATGTTTGCAACTATTTAGAAAGGACAATTTCTTTCGAATTCTCAATCATTAATATCGAATTTTCATAAAATCGAGTATTATTTACGTAAACACATTTGAGTAAAATAAAAATAAATAATAAGATAAATAAATAATTAACCCATGGAGTCTTTGACAGTAGTTTTACAGTGTCCATCAGAAACATATTTAATACGATTATTTACAGTTTAGAACGTATAAAAATTACTTTTGCTTTTAAAAACTTTAAAGAAGTTAAAACGTCTTGAAAACACTTATCACTTCTAAGAAGCCTTGCTTAACTCACATCGAGAAGTTTTCAATGTTCGGAAAAAAGGTTAAAAATCTGTTAAAAGGTATTTTAAAAAGGTTTCGCGAAGTATAACAATTATTTTTCTGTAATTTAATTAAATTTTCCTTTTTTATTCATGTAAGTGTCCTTTAAACCAATGGCCTAGACTATGGATTAGAGGGGACCATGTCTTAATGACCTGACTAAACCTGAATACAAGAAAAAGGATTGGAAAAGAAAAACAAAAAGAAAACATTCAAAAATGAATCAAAATAACTGTTTAAAAGAAAAAGCAAATTGGATAATACACTTTAATGCTCTAGTATATCGGAAATATTTAAAAACAAATTTCAAAATACAGCAAATATGTCGCAAATTTAAAAAAACTATTTGCGCAGCGAATAGCAAAACAGCAATCAAAGGAGCAAAACATATGATAAATGAATTAAACATTTTAGTAATTAAAATAGAATTGTAACAAATGTGCATCTAAAATAGAAAAAATAATGTTTTTAAATATTAATTTCTAAAAATACAGAAATACACTTACTAAAAATGCCAAACATAAATCCAACTGTTCATTGATACACCACACCACAATATCCCTTATTTATGTGTGCAAACTATTCTTTGAATTACAAAACTAATCAAATATTTTTCCAACACTATCGCAATCAAACACGCTACAAATGTTTCACATGTTCCAATTCGCGGAAAATGAACACCCCCTCAAACATTTGTGTTTGTTTCCCTTTTCTCCAAAAAACATCCTTGTCGAAAACATTTCCCTAACACACTTCGTGCACGGAATTTAGTGAACTTACGAGCAGCTAAAGTATTTGCATTTGATACACCGCCATTGCCATTGTTTGCTGTTCTGCGGTTGCCCTTGGAACAGTTTTCAATTTCCCAAATCCTTCCCATCCCATCGGGGGTGTTCCGTACTGTAGGGGTGACGCTTCAATGCCTTTTACCCCCCTTTTTTCCTGCCCACCTTCCCTTTGTAGAATAAATCGACCCGTAGAGAGTGGAGAAATTCCAAACACTTGTCCCCGAGCCGCGGAGCCTCCCGAGTAGCGGTGAACATTCCGGACCAAAAAGTTTATAATTGATAAAGCGATCCGTTTGCGTTTTCCGTTTTTGTGTTTCCACTGTGCACAAGAGGGGAGGGGGGTGCTTTAGCACACCAAATTTTATTTCCCAAAAGTCGCGTGCCATCGAGCGGCACCGGTGCGGGGTTTTACGGTGTCGATTGAACTATCGATTCACGCCACCAACCTGTGGCACTGTGGCACACGGTTCTGGCACGGTTTTGGTCGGTTATTGAAAGTGTTGCGATTTTCGGGCGGATATCAATTTTCACTCGTTCGTTTCATGTGCCGCGCCTCCAATCCCTTCTCTACGGGGGAAAATATAACGATTGTGATAAATTGTTTCTTCTTCCGGAAGTTTGCTTTCCGCTCAAGTGTAGCTGGGTGGTGTGATTTTCAATCGTTTGAACCGGAGGAATTGCTTGGAGTTTGGGCTTTTTTTGATAATGTTGATATCATATCCAACTACATAGAACGACCGATAATTCCATTTACGTTGGAATAACTGTGGTGGGTTGTAATGTGCTAGCGAATAAATGCTCATTACGCGACGCAATCTCAGTTGCGATGGAAAATCAACCGAGCTTTCGGTTTTAAAGCGAGCGGAGAAGCGAGCGCGAGGAGTTAGGATGCGGGCAAAAACCGGGTTGCATATGAAAAGAACGCTAATTTCCTCTTTGTATTCTGATGAGTTTTAATTAATGAACCACAATCGTTTAATGCATAATTACGCAGCATGTTATGAAATCGCACGGGAAGCTCGGTGATACATTTCGCCCACCCCGTTAGGCATGCCATTGACAGTGAAAGCCGTAACTGTTTCTGTTTTGATTTCCACTTTGGGGGTCTTCCTTGTTTTGTTTTGGATAATGTCAACGCCCGAAAGCTCTCATAATAGACTAACTGTAAGCCGCCTGTTGATTACCAGATTCTTCGCGTTTTTATTTCGCACCATTTGTCTTCGGCGCACAGGCACTTGGGGGGTGCAGTTTTCCATCTGCACCTCCAAGCCCGAAAAGTGTGATGAGAAAATTGTGACCGAAATCCAACAGCCCTCTCGTGAAACTTGCCCAAATAGGCATTGATACGGCAAAAGGGGAAAGAAAAATCGAATAAAACAGCCACCCGCGGGAGAAAAAAATCGCCAGAAATTCGCAGCTTCAGGCATTGTGTTTCTGTTCGGTTGAGCTATTTGCGATAGATTTATTCACACCGATTCACCGATTGAACACTGAACGCTTAAAAAAAAGCGATCGATTGAGCACTTCCGGAAAGGTGTTGCAAAATGTGGGACACAACCTGGAATTGCTTGCGCGAACAGGTTTTCGAGGCGAGCTCCTCTCATCCGGATATGATGAAACGAAACGTAACGTCACTAACGCAATGTCAAATGAATAAAGTGGCCGATTATTTGTTCCTTTTCCACGTTTTTTGCTTTCTTGTTGTCACTTTTCAAAAGGGAAAACAGCATGTGTTTTTTCGCGCTATGTCTTGTCGTGACGGCCGAGCACGGTGGGAATCGAATTGCTCGCCTGTAAGCTAAGCGTGATTTGCTTGGAGCGTGCTGACGGTGGTATCCCCCAAAATGTGAGTTGAACCTGTCAGCAGCACACTCGGGCTGTGGGGCGAAACACATGTGTGTCTGGTTGGATTTTTGAAATGGCTTAATAATTTACCAATCCGGGCGATGTTTCGAAGGAATTCGATGACATGCCAGTAGCGGCGACATACTCCGAGGTCAAAGCGATATTCCCTGATTGACGTGTAGAAATTGGTAGGACTTGGGGCTACGTTCGAAATAATTCAGCAGTGGCAGAATGCGTGCGTGATGTTCGGTGACAGGAGATAATGTTTAATAGAAAGTTCACAACTTGTATCCAGCATGGTAGGTTGTCAAATAAAGCATGAAATTCTGGTCTAGAATGTTTAACGAAAATTTTAACTCAAATCTTTGGGAATCGATCGGGAGTTCCTAAGAAGCAATTGGGATTTTATTTTGTAAACTATTTA
>AXCM01001899.1:0-35603 GCA_000473375.1 Anopheles culicifacies | reverse complement strand
AAAACTGGACACTTCATCTAGATGGTGGTACTATTTTGGGAGTTTACCTCGATGACGCTCAACAGTGTGCCACTTTAATACTTTCGTCTGTTTACTGTCCGTGTATTTAGGTTTGTGTAATGTTTGAGTCTTGTTGGAAGACTAGCAAGGGTGGTATTTACAGTGAACGTGATACGAGGATTAGTCACCATTGTTCGGCAGTAATTTTGGTCATTACTCGCTACTTTCTTTGAAAACTTTTAGTTTGAAGTTAATAATTGAATCGGCAATGATGCATTTGTTACAGAATCTGGACAAATATTTATAATAATCTTCATCAAAACTAGTTTATTTAGAAAATATATGCATTAACCAGTTTGATGATTCATGAGAAATACTATTTCCGCAATTCGGGCTTAGCTTTTTCATAACTACATTCAGGTTGTTTGGTGCTTCGTTGAATGGATACATTCAGAAATGAAATAAAGCTTTAATAAAAGCAAGCTTTTTTTCCTCCCTTCGGTATGAGATCATCAGCGAAGCATTTTATGACGCTCTCGGTACACAAAGTCAATGCCATGAACATAGCGGGCACATAGAAGTAATTTTTACTGCCAGTGGGTTAACAGCGACCCAATTACGAAAATTCATCCGCGCAGTAAAGCGTATGTGCAATCGCGAAGAAAGCACCGATTCACATCAGAATCCATTGAACGTGGTAAAACTTATGGCTTTTCATTTTACCATAATATCATACGCCTTGTCATAAGGCTGAAATGTTCCTTCCCGTCTCACGCTCGACGTTGGTTCTGTGACAGGATCGCATTGCACGAGCAGCAGCTTGTCGAATATGGCATGTAATGGTGCTTCATAGTAACGCTAGAGAAATCCAAAGGAAAACACGTTGTTCCGATGGTTGTTGTTGGTAAGTGTGATTAGATTGTTAATGGAAATTTAAATTTTACTCAATCCGCGCAAAGGACCGGCAACAAAGCATACTTTTAAAGGTGAATCTTTTAAGTGTCCCAACGAGAGAAAAGAAGCGCGACACGCGCACACATCTACATCCGCGGATGTGACGTGATGGTTAGCGTCTTAAGCGCGTAAGTGGTAAAGGTTCACAATGAATTTTGGATCATTTCGCCCGGAAACATGATGGTGTAGTAAGATTGTTATGATGCTACCCGTTTCCCAGCATCGCTGAAGGGGATAATCGAGATGCTGGGGCTGTGAACGCAATATCCGTGGCGTTGCATACGATGTAACGTTGGCTTTGACTAAAAACACACCTTCAACATCGAACCTGTACCCTTCAGATCTGTGCTTTCTCGCTGTGCTGGTTTAACGACGTAACGATAGTTGGTTAAGTGAGTGTTAATAATCGCAAAGCATCATCAACGCAAAATCGGGTCATTCGCATGGCACGGATTGGTGGTTGTGCTAACATTAGCCTCAAAGTGGGAACGTGCTTCTGTTTTTGTGGTATCGGTAAACGTCGATATGATGAGTGTTAATGAGCTGTTGAGGCATGACCATATATTATTTGTAACATGGAAATTTGGGTTTAATTTTTAGTAAAAATTGTTGCTATACATGAAATATGCTGCTTTTTCGAATTCTAAAAAACTTTATAAATAACTATACTTTTCGTGTATAATTTAAGGACAGGAAAATTAAAATTAAATTCATTTAACAAATATAAAATCTTTGTTTTCCAGCAAAGAGACAAGAACAAAACATTGGTCGGTTCTAATCTGCAGGCAGATGGAGAACATAACAACATCAGTCTTAATCAACATTCCTGTTAAAAGATAGATTGCTGTTTCGATTAGACGCACGCTATCGGAGGTCTTCCTTGCACAAAACAGCCAACAGCCCAGCCACAATCGATAAGAACGACCCGACCGATTAGAGGCCTATCTTCGTCACCCTCTTCAGATCACACCGAGAAGAAGGGGTTTGTTGATTTAAGTGTTGTTGAATTTTGAGTTCGCCTAACCAACACGCCAAAAATCTATGCTCACGCTGTCAGTGCTGTTCGCATTTGGTTCGTGCAATAAATGAAACGGAAGAAAAGAAAAAAAACCCAAAGAGCTTCACAGCTAAATCAACTCTTTCGCTTAGGCATTCTGTCGTGGCCGAGGCGTGAGATGGCTTGACGAGTGGCATATGCTAGACGGAATTTGTTATGATGCAAAGCAGCTGGAAGTGTTTGCGATAGCCTCGTGAGATGGGAAACGATGAGCGATGGACAGAAAGGGAAAAACAAATGAATAAGACGGAGTACCAAATGACCATACCAAACACATACCGTATGCACTGTAAGGCCTTCTAGCCGGTGACTGGAGTTCTTGAAGAGTGTGTTCGGATGTTTCGTTTAAAGCGAAACCATTGCTGACCCTACGATGGCGTAAACATTTGCAAAGATATTGCTTTTTGTTATTCTGATGCTGCATGATCGTGTTTGCTTTTGTTTCATCACACGATCAAATGTACTATGTGATCCAATGGCGAAAAGTAACAAATGGAAGACAAACAAAGTACTGCAAAATAAATTTAGACAAAAAAGGGAGTTCAAATAAAGTTTCATAAAACAGACAACATTCAAACGTCAAGGAATACTTGAAGCACACGTTTATCGAACAAAAGGAGGGTAAAAAAGTATTGCTTTGTTTTGTATGTTTCAATACATTCCAGTAGTAAGCGCAAATGCACATGATTGCACGAAGGAACCTTATTGCATCCTCCGATGCTACCCAAATGGCGCTCGGTACTTTTGTTTTTCGTTTATCGATTCGCGTTGCATTTTCCTCTACCGTTTTGTTACGGTATTGTATGCTAATGAGATGGCAGCTACTTGCAAGAAACTGGGTACGGACGGTTGTAGAATCAACGGAGTGCTAAAAATAGCAAAAACAGGTTTTCGTAGGTCACTAGCTTATGAATGGGAAGACATTCTTTGGCTTCATGAGAGCAAAGCCCTTTTAATGATGATTTGACGAGCATCAAAAGCAAATAAGGCACACGAAATTGTGAGGTTGGGGAAAAAGGTTTAATTTTGTTTATTATACATTCTTAAGGTGGAAGAAAAACTTAGCGATGCTTCATTCTTCGATTAAATTAAATTTGAATTCATTTAAAAAAAAAGTCGACAAAACCCGCCCACCTTTGAAGACACGTGCGTCAATGTGACCAAAACAAAGGGAAAAACGAGCACTTTTCAGATGGAAAACCTGATTACTTGCCCTGCTGCCTTGTGCAGTGCATTTTGTAATGCGAAGGGCCCGCAAGCTGCACTATGTTGCCCGAAATTTGGCGTCGCTTCCCAATCACGCCACAATTACCTGTGCCCCACAATTCATTACCAATCAAAGGCGGTTTCGTTCGACCGTAAGTCGATCGTCCACTGTACGCGGTTCGGTTCGTTACGGTGGATGTTCGAAATTGGCCTAATAAAATTTTGATTAGCTACGAAAGCAAACTTCCGAAAATTGTCGAATTCGTTTCTTCGCATCTGCTCCACGGTAAAGCTTGTCCGGGAAACCTTTCAAACAAAAGAAAAGGGAGAAAGAAAAAAAAACTCACCCTTGGTGGCACACAAAAGGGAGGAGAATTTTCGGTTTTGTTATGCGCGCTGGTTTTCCTTAAATTTTCTCAATTTTATTTTCGCACGTACCGAACGCATGCTGGATGACTTCGGTCAATGGTAAGCTTTCGGCTGGACCGTTGGGGCCTGCTAAGGGTACATTTAATGGAGGACTGTATTGGGTCGTATTGAAATGTACTGAACAAAGCGAGGGTGGCATAAAATGGGCATCGTCGCAATTGAATTTCGGCGAGTTTGGTGAAATGGCTTTTTCACTCGCCCATTGTGGAGCACATTCCCCCAGAGTGTGGTTTATCGCTTGGGGATGTTTTTGTAATCATGCTGTTAATTTACTTGTAATACGGTAATTTTGCTAACCATTCCGTTCCGGTGCATACTGCTTCGCTCGGTATTGATTTGGAAATAATTTTCTAATCGTGTAAATAAAAGACCACGAGCGGACTCCACTTTTTAAGTTGTGAAGAGTAAATAAACACCATCATGCCTTACGATGGCGAATGCATATTTGTATTTTCATATTTCGGCTAGCCAAAATTATCGGCCCAAAAATCTAGTTGACTAATGGAACCCCCGTCCTTTGGCGTGGATAAATAGGCTCGGAAAATGTGCCCACCGAACCAATTTGTTCAGTTGGTGCCGTACTTGTGCAAAAAGTGCTTCACCAGGTAATGGGTCCGAAGCGCAACGGCCTGAGAGCTAAACTGGTGAAATATTTAGCTTCATAAATAATGCAATAAGTTTACGCCAGGGCAAGCGAGTGGGGGTACATACAGCATAAATCATACACTCATAATTGAGTTGCCGATCGTGTGTGGCCTACCGGGGTGGCGACGCAAATGCTCTCAAGCGACTCCTGATGCGTGAGTCAGTTTTGATAATCAAAAAAAAAAAAAACAGCCAACGTTAAACTAAATAAAATAGACAGAAAAATGGCTCGGGTACAGGTGAAAGGCGAACGACTTCTGGCCGGTGAAGGGTTGTTGCTTTTTTGATAAATTTCATATCGTCCTACTAGTCACACTTTTACCCACGCACACCCATACGTCCATGGTCACGGTCGTTTTGTTGGGGTGGTTTGGATGTTTTTTTTTTTATTAAGAGGAAGGTGGTACAGCAAACTGGCGGTGGCATTTTGACATTCGAATTGACTCAAAATTTATGATTCGTCCATGCCACAGCACAACGAAAATAGTAAAGTATGGAACGAGGGCCGCTGGTTAGTCAACCGGAATAGGATTGGATGATATCAATATGCAATGAGGTTGCCGGGTGTTTTGCTGTTGTTTGGTACGTCTCTAAATCTACATACCACCTTGCAGTGGTGCCGCAGAGTGTGCCGGCAAACCGTTCACACCTTATAGAAATTGATAAATATTTGCTTGCGGGAGGAAATGGTTTAATGCTCACCCGAACGAGGTGCTGAATGAACAAGTTCACCATGAAATATGTAAGGCCTTACCGTCGCTAGCATAAAATCGGTACGGTGCGAACAAATGGCAAAGATTTTCTGTAACCAAATCCAAGTGCTAACAGGATTTACCGGCAAACACCAATCCTATTGATTATTGCTGCAAATGCATGTAAGTGGCCGTATTTCATAAATCTTTTCAATAAATTATTACACGCCTCAGGATTAGATGAGGCACTGATTTTCGGGAAAAAGTGTAGCCTTACTTATTTTTTTTACCTTCCTAGTATCACGTTTCCGATCCACTGTGCGAAAGCAATCTCTCAAAGATAAACCGTTTCTGGGATCATTCGTTCCGGATTGTAGGTGCTTCACATTTTTGTGATTGTTTTTCAATTATTCAGTGCAAACAAGGCAATAACACTTGGATGGGTTCGTGTTTGCAACTGTGTACGCCACAACGTTTCGTATTACTCTCTGTTTTCGGAGGCTTTCCATTTGTAATAAACCTGAAACTGTCTTGTTGGAGTGGTTCAGCATTATTTCCATTTGCATCGTTTGCGAGCACCGTTTCGTCGGAGTGTGTGAGGTAAAAAGTGAATTAGATTCTGTGTAAAGAATTTTAAAATGAACTTCACAGCACGTTCGTTGAAATTTCGAGTGCAATACGTATAACTAAATAAAATATGAATCATAAGATTTTATGCTTATAATTAAGTTAAACACAAAATAATTCTAGTTTATTCAATTAATCCAAGAAATGTTTGAACTTTTTCTTTATAGCTCTTTATGAGGTGGTTTGAGGAGTTTGTTTGATTTTATATTATGTTTGGAAAATTTAGTAATTATTGTTTTTTATTGTATTGACTTTTCCTAAGTAAAATATTATTTATCTATGTTTTATTGTATTTCGTGACAAAGGACTTGACAAAGGATTTATCTTGAGAGTTTCTACGTATAAATTAAACGATCTAGAAAAAATGATCAATTAGCTTTAAGTATTGTAAACGAACTTTACAAACGAACTCGTCTGATTCATGGGGTCTGATTGGGTCATGGTCAAAACACTATAAACTAACACTTTATAAGATGAATGTTTTCAAAAGGAACTCATAAAAAAACTTCATATGTTATCAAAATTATTCAAATTTATGTTTACTCATCATAGCTGAGCAAAAAATACATGAAATGAATTGCACACATACCCCTGCAGGAAATTGACACCAAGCTAATCGAGTTCTATCGACGTACGGGTGAACGAGCATCCGGCTCGGAGCGACCAACGAACCAGCCAGCTGCCAATCCAAACGACTCAAGTGTCAAGGGGATGTTATCAAATTTCTGCACAGAAAAAGAAGAATAAAATAGAAAAAAATCGACCTTTTCTTCGATATCCGTCGCTATCGCTCACTTGCGTGAGCTTCTCTGCAGCATTGCAACATTGTGAGTCCTTTGATCTTGTTGAATGCGGCTCCGGGTTCGTCGCTCCTTTTGCACTGTTTCGCCCGCTGGTCGCGTATTCTCATTCATGTGCGTAGGTTTTCCTGTGCCAAGCCGCCCGCAGCACAACGTAGAGCCATCGTCGTCAAGTGTATTCGCTCTCTCGAAAGGGACCTCGAAGGCCACGGAAAAGAGACTAGAAGATGCGTGTTACGTGTTTTTTTTCTTATTTCTCACGCACCTCGCACCATCAAAGGGGACAGTTTTTTTGTTGCGTTTCTTTTTATTTAATCTTGATGTGCTATTATCACTTTTTTCAACGTAGAGACTGATACCGAGGGATGACCGCTGTGGTCCTTCTCGGTGATGCGTTTGGGGAATGCTTCACCATCCCCTTGTAGCGCACAAGTTTGAGTGGTGCCTTTAGAGGCAGCATGAAGTGTATGGTAGCGATCGATAGAGTGAAAATTTCCCGACCCCCACAACAGTGTGTTACACAGCGTGATGCTGGTTCCTGCTGCTAGTAGTGTAATGTCCTGTCTCGGAGCCTGTTTTTTTGTCCCCTCGGAGCTGCTCTAAACTCTAGCCATCCTTGTAGACGCAAAAGGCGTGGGACGTGAGCTGAGAGCATAACAAACGCACAATCATTACGCGAGGTATCCTTATGCCTGCCGAACTCGAAATTCTGCCTCGACGGGCCTTACCCGGTAGAAAATAAGCCGAACGAGGCGCGGCCAGTAACATCTTATTCATTCGTTCATTCATTGGAATATAGACGGTTAAGAGGCATCGTCGTCGAAGAGTCAGAAGATGTCACTTCCTTGTTGTCGTTAGCTCGTTGCTAGGGCAGACCGCATGCATGAACACGAGTCGCTTCCGGCGTGTCGGAATATGAAATTGAGACAACTTACATTAGGAGTTGGGAGACCTGATATCGGACTCTCGAGTGACGGGCTTTTCCCTCGCAAAAATTAATGCTAGGATAAAGCGAGATGCTTGCTGCTGGTGAGCGAAGATTAACCGGGATAGAACGTGCCGAGAGAGTGCGAAGAATTCACAAATGATCCTCGAAGGACGAAACCTACAAATGGTACCGATTGGCACAGAAACATTGTTACACAGTGGTGTCTGTATGAAACTGTCCCGGGAAACGTTTTAATTGTGCCTCCAGCGTGTCTAGAATGAAAAATTCAAGCTTTTACTTGCATTAAGCTTTACCTTCGGAGGCGTGACTGTGTCGTTCGCCCAGAGCTCAAGCTTTGTTGAGTATGGTTACACTAATGTTGCCCTATTATGCTACAAATCATACGATTATCCCGTTTGTCACAAAATGAATTATAGATGTTTCGTTTGGAATCGATAAGCGCTCGATGGTTTGCGGCCTATTTACGTGATGTGTTTGCTGAAGTGCAATTGTGGAGTTTTTTGTTTACTTTACTGTGTAACATACGAATTGTTTTTTTCTAGAATAGAATGAAAGATTGAATGTTCTGTGCAATTTAGTATCAATGTATTCGATTTTTTACAAGTATTGCCTAATTTCTAATACTGAACAATCTCTTATTCTTATTCGTAAACGTTTTAATCACAATAACTTTTTCTTCAAACAATATACAAAAAGAGAATGTACAAAATCTTAAAAGCATAAGTACTCAAAAACAATGCTAATAAATATAGAACATATTTTGAACGGCTTTATCTTGGTCAAATAAAAGGCTTACAGCTTGTTCTTTAATTTCTTGCCATCCGTATTTACCTTCACTCGAGCCCTTGTTTGTCGAGCTTTCTTCAATAAAAGCAAAAGAAAACGTGAAGAAATACGGACTACGGTAGGCCCCAATTTTAGCGTAAGGAACTTATACAATGATAACGTACTGTTCATGGGACCAGCTGGGCACTTCGGGACGATCAAGAAAGATAAAGTGACGAGTCCCTGTGGCATGTGTAGGAACTAAGGAAAACCAGCTAGCAAAAGACCCCGGAAAGCGAACACAAATACAATTGTATTATCTGCCGCAGCGATAGTGTTTTCTGGCACAGCAAGGCTCACAGCACGGATAAAAAGAGATAACTTGTGGAGAACGCTTGGCGATTTCCTGGTGATACGGCGCCCTCGTTCAGAACGAAATCTACCCAAAACCGTCGGCCAGCTGGATTTTGTAAAACATGTGTTACACAAAATGTTGCCACCGTGTCCTTCCGCTTCCGGTTACCGGTTTAGCCACCTGGGGAAGGTGTTCAGGTGGAAGGTGCGGACAGTGTCACCAGCGCGGGGCGTTGAGTTTAAATTGGGTTTTACCGAGTTGAAAAAAATGAGCTTTTTTGTTGGCTTCCGGGAGGAAATGCCATTTCGAACCGCCTCCAGTGAAAACCGCTTTTCTAGGGTGCTTTTAAAATGGAATCCATCGAATGATGGTCATCATGTCGCTGTTGAATACGTGTCCGTATGTGAGCTGGTGTGGTTTCTGTCTCGTTGAAGTAGCTCTGGCAGACGCAACCGGGCTTTCCCACGACGAGTTCTATGTGAGGTTCGTGAGGTTTTAAGCGTATCATCATTAAAATGACACGAGGAAAGTTCTTCACTCGCGCACATTCGGTGCGAACAAATGCGAATCATGCCGAAAGCGTCACGCCCGCAACGTAATGTAAAACTTTCGTCATCAGCTTGTCAACTTTTCGGTTAACGTTTGGGGCTTCCATGGCGCGTGGTTTCTTTCTCCCTTGGCACATCATTAAATCGCTTGTTTGCCAAACGGTTTCTGTTGTTGTTGCGGTTTGATTATGTACAGCTTTTTTTTGCCTTCTTTTCCGACACATTTTTCAAACTCTTCTGTTTCTGTGGAATGGAAAATTTTCAGTTCATCACGTTAATTTTGGGTCGTTTTTTTACTTGCTTCCCTTATGTCCTAGTTGGTTTTTTTCTTCTTTACCTTCTCCAAGCGTTAAACTTTCCACTAATCGCACTAATGTTATTTCTTCATCTTTCTCTCTCATCCGCAGGTACGATGGCGAGGTGTGCGATTTATGCTCGGGCGATCGGTTATGCAGATTACAAGATGCTCATTAACGACAGGTGTGGACGATGGTGGATTTGCTTTCGCTCACTTTTTTTTGGGAAGCGTTGTGGTTAAAAATTTGAAGCAAACCAGTGAAAAAAGGTAGCAAAATAACAACTCATACAAAAACATTACCGCTGGATGGACATCCAAGGGCCACCAGCTTCCAGAAACGATGATTAAGTGCTTCCCGTGTGCGCGAGTTCGGAACTCGTTAAGATGACTTGTCTCGGAATTTGCTGAACTCATGTCGTCCGCACGGGGCGTTCCGGAACGTTGTGCATGCCGGGTGAAAGTTGAAATAAGTTTACGGGTTGTTGATGCCCCTTCCTCCATTTGCCTTTTACTCTGGCCACCGCTTCGTTTCCATAGACCCACTTGTTTGCAGTTTAGTGGTTGTTTTCCATCACCATGAACATCATCTCGTGTGCAGGGGGAGATGATTTTGATTCCATGCACCACGGAGCAGCATATGGCTGAATAGGGCCTGTTGCACCGACGACGGTACGGTACCGGAGCTTAATGCTTGTCAACCACACAAACCCCCGCACCCCATCACGACCCACACGGTACCCAGGAGGCAAGGCTTGCTGTAGCGCTCGTCCAAATCGAAACCAAAAACGACACCCGGAAAACCCCGGGCGCAATGTTTTGCTCGCTGCAGAGAGATGCGAGGAAGTAAAGCTCGCGAGCAATTTTCTGCCATCCTTTATGGTTCCCGTAGGCCCTCCCGTGACACGGCGTGTATGGTTTTTGTGTGTTAAGCATGGGAAAAATCATGGCTCTGTTACACACTTTCCACTGCATGCAATACGGTGCTTAAATAATTTTCCAACCAACACGGTGGGTGTTTTTTTTATCTCGCTTTGCCGGTGGAAATCGACGGCTGATAGAACTGTCCCATTTTTGCTTTCCCGCTCTTATGGTGGACATGGTGTGAAGGTTTGAGGAAGAAGGAAGCAAAAAAAAACATAAAAACACATCAAACGAGGCACGTAATATATGGGCTCCGAACACGATGATGCAATTTGATGTGATGCACAGTGTATAGTGATGCAGTTTGGACCGAGAGGACTTTCAGCGAACGATCACCTACTGCAACGAACGGAAAGCTCTGGACAGGAAGCACTTTTAATTGCGTCAGTAATTTAAACGCTTTTCTCAATTCGTTCAGTTTTGCCAGCGGATGCGTTAAACGTGCGTAGTGCTTCTTGCAGTTTCCACCAGTTTAACTTCTCGCAGGTTTAGAAGAGCATTAGCTGCCTTGTAAATGTTCATTTGTGCATTTTTATTTAATTTGTAGCATTTTATTTTTTTTGTAGATAATTGCGAAATATTATTGTGTGGTAATTTCTGAAAGGTTAAAAACATTTGATCAGTAAAAAAATGCATGAATTTCTGCAAACTTACAAACCGGCAAGAGTAAATAAATAATTGTATGCTGCTCGAATCGAAATAAGCACGTCCATCCATCCTCGGAAGGTCATTTACCGAGCCACAAAAAAACTTACTGCAGCATACCTGTATGTTCCTCAGCATAAACCAACCAACCGTGCCATTTATGTGCGGTCATTCCAACCCGCACATGCCCGGCGTCCAACGAACTCTCTAGGGCACCGGCCACGTGAAAGCTTCTGTGCATACAGAGCGTCACGCTGCTCTCATGCATTGCCGAGCAAGAAGTATTTTGGTCTAAAAGGGCTAATTATGTGTTGCATGGCTCGGACCAACGATCCCGTTAGGTGGAATAAAAGAAACTGTGGAGCATTTTTGTCTCTGTGTTTTTTTTTTGTTGGTATTATGTATACAGTTCACACAGATGCTTGATCTGCTGGTCCGTGTTTTATGGTGAACGATGTACGGCGGGTCGGAAGTATGTCGTTTTGTCAACCACCTGTGTGGAGCAAGGTGCAATGAAAGACACATCGGGGAAGTAGCCATAATGCGATTTAGGATGTCGGTTTTACCATCCATCTTAAATGTTCATGTCCCGTGTCTTGAGCAATTTCATCGGTGCTTCTTCACCTGATAAAAGCACGTTGTTTGCTGACGGTAGAACGTTTTGCGTCGAGTGTAAATGTTTGCACTAAAGCACGCTCAGCTGCCGTTCACGTGCTTACGTACACGATGCTGCAGCTCTAAAGAGCTTGGTGTATAATTACCCATTTTGCAGCTGCTCGTTGTATGTTGGTACTTAATTTGATTCGAATAAAGGTTTTTAAGGTCTAGTGGAGGATTGTGAAAGTGGAAAGATAAGAAAAATATTTAACAAGAATATCTTCAATTGTCCATATTTCGTGTGAATAAATAACATTATGGGGCCTATTCAGAATGAGTGTACTAAACACAATTAAAAGTATCCTACGGGATCAACAATAATTCTGAGGATTTTTTTATAATTTTCTCAGTTTCAAGTAAGAACAGTGAACAAATCGAAACAGGAAACACGTGGACAAAGTTTAAATATTAGAGCATTGTGATAAGACTGTGAATCAACCTTTTTTAGCATTGCTGTTGTCTACCTTATTAAGGCTTTTTTTGAAATAAAAGTATTATATGGATGCATCAATAAGCATTTAGAGATATGTGTTTGGTTTTTTAGACAGCATATGAGTTTATTTACCATAAGCGCAATTGAATTATTCAAATAATCATTATCCAATTAAATAACCTGCGTCCCTTTTTTCCGGCATATACTATGCTATGTACTACACGGCTGCAATGCTTCAATCATTCACGGTTGACGTTTGACGTATCTGTCAAATAACCGCCATACTTTGCTTTCAAATTCACATTTTCCAGTACCTTCAACATTTCCGTTGTTGGTGGTTTTGAAATGTTGACAAGTTTCATTGACAAGCGTATAGGGATCGATACAATAGGAGGGCGTAAACCTTGGAGGAAATTTGATCAATTAGGTGCCAATGGTTTTTCTCCATTCTAGGTCTTTGGGACTTTCACGCTGTGCACACCATTCGTTCCCTTAAAGCTGTTTTCCGTTCAAAGCATTCGTGCACTACCTAGTATTTGCCCTTTTCCGGCCGGGTTTCTCGTTCGAATTGTGAGCGACAGTTTGGCGGTATGTTTTCTTCTACTTTTTCCCCTTTATAACTTGTCAAACTTCACTCAGTGGAAAATTCGTTCGGTCGACTAAGTTTTCACGGAGTTTTACCCGATCTAGCCTTACGTTGGCAGAGCGGACCGGGCAGCGGAAGCCTATGGCGCTGGAATGTGTATCCTCGAGGCGATCCAGATGAAGGACTAAGTGGTGGTATCGAGCTATACTATACCACCACCCCACGGTTAGTCGTTCGGAAGAACTCATCCATTTAAAGTTTTCCTGGTGTTTTCTTGTCGGTGAAGTATCTAACCCTCGGGATCCTTTTCCCTCCAATGCCATGAAAATGTGGCCATTTTTCCGTGCTTGCCGTCAATGCAATTGTTTCTTTTATGCATTTTTCATAGCGCAGTAACAATCAATATGGGACGGATTGTAGTGCGTGCAAGCCGGGGTCGGTTAACTTTCCACGCGGCAAGTAGCGGTAGAAAGGTCCGGGATAAAAAGAAACACGGAATCCATGTAGGGCTGTCAAATGTTCAACATTTGTGCCGATGAAAGGAAGTTCAAAATATATATATTTTGCCAAGCTGTGAGGCGTCCGTTATTGGTTCGCTAAACTTTACCATTTTTGTGTTTGTGCAATTTTTGTTTAGCTCCAACCAATTTCTCTATCGGCGGGTGTTAGGGCAAAGTTCTACTCATGTTTTTTTTTTTTGTGTACGAGTATATGTTCAAGAAAACGATTGAAAAATCTCTCCCTTCCCACACCGTAGAAGCCTTTAGCAACTGCCAAAAGTTCCACGCGTCCCGACAGTGGATGATGACAATTGGGAACCGACACGGTTGCTTTAACCTGTGCCAATAAGCAATTGGGGAATTTGGAAAGAAAACGAAAAAAAAGGTCCATCGACAAAAGCGGCGCTAGCGTAGCCATCCGTAGCATCAACATAATAACACAGGTCGATATGGAAATAACAACTATTCAGGTTTCGCCTCAGTTCAGTCGATATTGAATGCGATTATGTACCACTTCCGGTGGCAACGCACCGACCGTATGGTTAGGCTAACGAGTTTCCGTTTGCGTTCCTCTGCTGGGCTTCTGGGCGTTAGAATGTTTGCTGTGTATGCAAAGCAGCCAGGCGGCTTCAATGGGGACACGTTTTCTTTAAACTGACGAAATGTGCCGGAACGCACCGGTAGTGGTGAGATGTTCTCGTTTTTTTTTTGTTGTAAAATACCAGAAAAGGGGGCCGAGATTGAATAAAATGTAAATTGCCAGGTATGTGCTGCGTTTTTATTTTGTGCATATTAAAAGTTTTGTAAATCGAACGAATTTTCTAACCCTCTTTTCAGCCACGATTGGTTCCGTAAAATACTCATGTTTTGGCATGAAGTACATGTGTGATTTTTTTAAAAGTTTCAATGCTTTCGACTGAAATTTCAAACGATGGTTTGTCTATGATTGTGTCACGCACTGTAGAGTAGATGCTCCATTTAAGTAAGTACATATTCGCATCTAATGTTTCGATTTTTTATTGCCAATCTTTATTGCAACTGACAGTTGGTTTGATCAGCACCGTTGCTGAGCTAAGTGAAGTACAGCAAATTGGACTGCAGCAAAATAGCAGAAGCAAAACTGCATTGCAATCGCAGCGGTAGAATCTTTCGAAAGCGAAGCTACTTCACCAGCAAGTCACTGCAGTACGGGGAAGCGGTAGAAATCGATCCTATGCTCAGTCACAACCGTCCTTAGGGGTTTGAATCAAAAACAAAATTATCGTTTTAAATGCACTCTTCAAGGTTTGCCTCCACACGGTTAGCTTTCCGGTACAAGGTTGGCTAACCGTTTCAAGGCTACGGAAAGGCTTCGATAAATTTCCTTTTTGCCAACGCTAAATCATGCTTTTGGCTTTTCAAGCGCGCGCGCTGCACATAAAATCTGCCAAGCAAGTTGGCAAACTGCCTTCAGCTGTTTTGGCAACCAACTCCCAAATCCTCGACTGTCCTCCACTTCCCCCGACTGAAGTCGACAGGGCTCTGGACATTCGGTGGACGAAAATGTGGCGTTTGCGTACCGGTGAAACCGGTGGCGGTACCCAAAAGGGTTTTGTGGTGCAAAACGAGCAGTATAATAAAAGGTCGATATTTATCCCACTCCATCCCAGTCCTGCAGACTCTGCGGCGTCGACAAGACCGTCGTTTGTGACCGGTCCGGTGTATCAGTGCAGCAGCTGGCTGCCATGACGTGAACAAGTTAAAAAATAACAGTTTATTTGTTGACGTGAACTTGGAATTGGAAAGAGGCAATGAAGAAGACGAGCAAAAAAACGGAAAATACGAGATCTGTTTGAATTATGATGGTGACGGTGAGACGCGTCGTGTTTATACGAAAATTATGCTTCTATACATTATTCGGCAGGTTAAGCTTGCCGGGAGCGATAAGATGGAGGAAAACATTTTTGCACATTCATCACACAACTGCACAAAGCACACATTAGCTTAGCATTTTATTAAGAAACAGTACCGTACAGTTGGTCGGTGACTTTTCCAACGCGATTTGTTTCTGCAACCGCTGTCCTTTTTGGTAAAGAATGGCGTTTTGCACGAACGTAATAAACGCTTCAGGTGTTTATTTATGTTGACCAATTGTGTATCCTTTCACATTGGTAACAATTGCTAGCTGACCATAAGAAACCGGTTGACCGTGACGATAGTAATTACTTTTCCACACCGTCTGTTTATCGACAAATATCAATTGGAAACCAATAAAACAAATAATGGTGTCGCAAAATCTGTTGAAAGAACGCAAGGAAGCGAATGTAAGTCTATTTATTGATTTAGTGATGATGGCACACACCATCCCTTCACACGATAAAGCCGGCAAGAGACCCACGCCGTCAGGAATACGCAGGATTTATTGTCTTGGTTTTCTTCTTATTTTTCATTCTCAAATCTCAGTATTCGGGGTAAGACGTTATATTTCTGAGTTTTCTTTAAAAACTTAAGCCAGTTTTAAATGGAATTGAACCAAATGGGATTCGAAGTTTACACGCATAAAGAGCAAGAATTGACCAAATATTTGTAGAGATCTGCATTGCAGATTAGTATTTAAAAGAATGATAAATGGAAGTTAACATACATTACTAGATACTAAACAAAATAAAGGGATGTTTTTAGTTGTTCGATAACTACCAGGATGTTTTATAAGCAGACAGTTTTTAGTGAACAAAATTTAACCACCAATCAATAAAAAAAAACAGACATGCAAGGATTACGTTTTCTAATAGGAATGTCCATCATGGGGAAGCACAATTCGCAAACATCATTTTGGAAGTCATCAAAGGAGATTGAGATGCTTTGAAAATGTATTCTCCGGCGGATGTATTATGTAACGATGCATTTGGGAAAACAACCACAAGCGTTGAATGGTTTACGCTGTCTTTCGGCATGGACATGATGTCTAAAAACACCACAATCCCGGCACGGACATATGGTAAAAAAAAAACTGTACGAAAGATGTAGGAAATGGTTCATGGTTCCATTCATTTCTTGCCTAGACCAACTGTGCACAAAACACGTGCTTAGAGCTTAGCAGAAAACATTCGGTCTTCCTTGTACGAGTTTGAGTGTAAACGAAAAAACCTAGGAACAGGGGTATTCCACAACATAGTGCTTACTCTAACTCGTTACTTCTTCCTTCTGATGACAAGTATATAAGGATAAATGCTTTAATCTGAGCATGGAATTATGGAGAATTTGGTTGTGAATTTCGCCGACAATTTAACCAATTTTTTTAAACTACCCCTGCTCTTTTTGTTTCATCGATCACTATTTACTGTTTGTTAGCAGAATGTTTATTAAACACCTTATAGTCAGTAATTAAAGAACTATAAATTTAATTTGAGCTTGAAAGTGTATCACAATTTTTTTGCTCTAATTTCCCTTGACGGACGATCGTTTATCTCCGTTTGTGACCTCCTCGCGCGAGGTGGAACACCGCCGGTGATCCATTTGTGTGACAGCGGCTTAAGCATCGTTGCGCTCTTGGCAGGATGACTGGCTACGATGCCGGTGGCATGAATCAACCATCCTACCCACCGCCGATAGGGAAAAAGGAAGTTTGATAACGAGTCAGACACGAGTATTTTGCTGCTGAGTTTCGCGAGTTCAAAGGAATCCGACGGACGTCCGTCCGTCGTTCGGGGTACTGTGCACGTTCCGAGTCCGACTCATGCCTTTGGGTCTGCTCGACCGACCGAACCGGACGAATTAATCACATGCATAAAATCGTCCTCCCACAATCTCTCCCCCTTTTGGCCGACCGTACGATGGCATGATGCGTACAATTGATTTCATTATGCTGCTGCTGCTGTTGTGCAACGAGTGCATTGGCCAACGGTAGCGGATGAACGGACCGTACAAAGCTGATAAGTAGCAATGGAATCGTTATGACTTCGCGATGCATCTAGTCAACGACATTTTATCAGTGCCTAAGGCTGTCTGTTATCAGTGCTGATAGGTGTAGTTGATTGCAGCTCGATGGTTTGTGACTATGATTTAAGGAGAAGACAAAAGAATGTGATTGTCAATTGAAAAAAATGAACGTTGGGTGTGTGTGGTATTATGTAGCAATCTATAGAACATTATCTCTGAAATGTATGTTTTTTTTATTTATTTAATTAAAAAAAAAATAGAAGAATTTGATTTGTTTTTCTTTGAGTGCATTTTATTGCAATGACAAGAATGCATTGTATCATTGTGGTTTCTTTTTAATCGTTTGTTCATCTATTACCAACATCAAACCACCGATCGGAACTGTCCCGTATCGTTACGCTTGGTCGTGTATAATTGCAAAATAGGTTTCGACCATCCTTGCTCCTGGTGGATTTGCTTGACGAAATAAGCACCCGCGCATTCATTCACACCCTCCCCTAAGAGGAGCCCAGCCATGTGGTGGCTGTTGTGGTGGCCAAAGATGCAATTATGGCGTTAATAGCCAGCCAATTGCGAATAATGCCACCAGACAGGTTTTGCCCCAACCCGGCAGAAGACAGGCGAAAGACGTGTGAGGGCTTTCGTGCTGGTTCGCTATGGTTGAGTGAATCATCGAAACCCGCCAGGGCATAGTCTGGCTGGGCTTGTGGTGTGGCAGTCTACGGCTCTTCGGTTCTTCGGTTAAAGTGGGAAAGATATTGAGCATGATGCAACTGCACTGCTGCAGTGTGACGTTAAAGTAGAAGGAAAACGACACTTAGCACTCGAGAGGTGGACGATGTCAGAAGGAGAACCCACCAGACCCGGGGGTTGAGATTTCCAATCGAAACCGCAGCTGGTGACTTCTCCAAGGCACGGACAAGCTTCATTGCGCCAGCTGCAGTTAACTGGGTAGTCGGACGTTTCGAACGGACAGTGAAGACTTTAGAGAAATTCTTTACCACCCGTTCCGGTGATGGGCTTTTGAAACGGAGCATTCTTTAGACGATCGATGTAATATCAGCTCAGCACATGGTTGTTTGTCCTTTTTACTCCCCCTTGAGGAGGCTAAGAAAGTAAGCCTAACCTAACGCTTCAAGTGTCGTGCGGTTACCCGCGATAGCCAACACGACCTGCTGCTTTATGCCAGCAAACTTACCCTCCCAAATAACACACCCCGACAGGTTAGCGGTCGAGACTCGAGAGGTTGTACGGGGTCAATAATTTTGCGTGCTATCGACTCTCTTATCGTTTCCAATCTTGGCGGCGTGTATAGCTCACTCCCATTAAGGGTGAGTGACGATTGTTTCCACGGCTGTTTTTAGCTTACGGTGGGAACCCTTTCTTTTTCAACGACAACCCCACGGTACCGCATGTGCCACAGTTAGTATAAGATGGGGAACTTTACGAGTTCATAGCTACGGTTGGCGCCAGCAGTATATCCTTTCCACCTAGCGAACGTTTGGAAACAATCCTTTTTTTTGTTGCTGTACTAACCCTCATAACCGGCCGGGAGCGATTGATTTGATGTGTTTATGAAAATGAGGAAACCACTTTCGTTCGGCCGTCTAATGACCGATAAAGGTAATAGCGGTGCCCGGTGATAAACAGTACACAGTTTCGCGAATGTTTGACGACAGTTTAGCGTTGAGTATTTCGTACCTTTCGGGAGGTAATTTAGAAACCTGTACCCCAATAACGGGTGGATTGGTAAAGGTTTAACGCTACTCTCTAGTGCAAGGCTACGAGCGTGTTTGGAAAGCTTTGGGAATTATAGGATTATTTTCAATGCAACACAAAAACAGGTCCCAGGCGGGAAATCATTAAAATATTACATCAGATTCATCGTTTCCGTCTCGAGTCAGCTGGCGGTCTGTTAGCAGTAGGTAGCAGTAGCAGTAGTATGCTGTAAGTTTTGATTTGAAAATGATTGATTCTTTTTGATGAAAATGATAGAGTGGTGTAACGGTTTCGTGTTGGTTTTTTTTTCGATGGTTAATTAATTATGAAACTATTAATCATATTTTAATATCATTCGTTCGTTTTATGTTTGTTTGGATTGTAATGCATTAATGCGGTTTAGTACAAGCGTGGTTTGACTTTTAAATTACATCGTTTAATCTTTTTAATTATTGCAGTTCTCCTTTAGAACAAGCTCCCCCGTCAATCATTATTTTAGCAAATTGTGCGTGAGTTTTCAGTAAAATGTATACATAAATAATCATTCCTCTAAATTTGTAATCAGAACATGAATTAAAGAAAATATATTAACTATTTAATCTCATGATTAATTAGGGCAAATGAATTTAAAAAAAAAACACTTAAATTTTGACATCAGCAAAGATGTAAAGGGTTATTCTTGCAGCACTAAAAAAATGGTGTCAACTATGTTAGTTCTTCGTAAAACTTTGTTCCAAATGAATGTGATCATAATCGCTCCAACGTTGATGACCACAGAATGTGGAGCACGCTGGGAAAATGAAACGAACTTCCGGCCCCTAGTATGGGCGGATGTGGTGAGAAGGAAAAGTCGAAGAAACCGATTGTGGTCACAACATTTTTCTGCTCGACCAAAACCGTCAAATATTCGAGCCGGGACGGTTTGGGGCAAACAAAAAAGAAAGAAAGGGCAAGCTTATCTTTCGAAAGAATTCCGATGATCTCGGGTGGTCTAATTGTGTGGTGTTCATTTCGTGGGTAGGTTTTGTTCTGTTGTGTGAGATATTAACAGATCGTTTGATACGGCGGAGAGCATGTTTTCACCCTAGCCATAAAAGTGATGCATCTTGGGTGCTTCAGAATGATGCTGGTGGTGTCTTTATGTTTGTCTTTTTATGCCTGTTCGGTGGTGTTGTGCATCCATCATAGAATCAAGTCTCGAAAAGCACAAACCGGTTCTGGTGTTTAGAGGTGTTGCCTGAGAGTGGCAACATACAAATAACATAGACATACCGACGTAAGTGGATCAAATTAGTTCCCACCATTTCGTTGCTCGGTGATGGCGACGCTTGTAGGACATCGTATTTTTTTGCGGGTCACGTTCGGGTTGTACAAGTTGAAGCTTTGTTGCGAAGGTTAAGTTGGAAAGGTTTCCGATATATAGCCATCCTGTTCATCCTCTAGACATTGAACGGTCTTCCGTCATTCGTGACTATTTATCAAACATCGATTTTGTGGTCATCATAATATTGTGTTGCTTTTGTAAATTTGGTATTCAAAGAATGATTTTTATAAACATTATTTTGATCAAAGAAATGATTTCTTTATTTAACCGAACGTTTGTTTGTTATTTCTCAAAATACTGCATAGAACTGAGTGGATGCCAAACTTGATAAACAAAGCACATGTTTTGTGATTATTTAAAATGAAATAAATTGATGATAAAATAATGAATTGCTACTGATTTCAGCCCACCTTGGAAATGAAAATACCGAAATGCTCCCATATTTTCAATTCGATCGATTATGATTCCAGTTCGATAACCGTAAATGTCACCTACATATACGGTTGTCGCACACGGTCAAGCATCGGTGGTATTAATCGCATTTATTACGGTAGTACCTATGCGATTTACATTCCATATGTATAAAAACAAGAACATATGAGATTTGAATTAGTTTTAGCAGATGCAGTCAAAAAGCAATCATGAGTGGATTACAAATTGTGCCAATTCATGTGCAAACAAATGAGTTTCTATGGTAGAAATATTTTTGAAAAATAAAACCAAAACCAGAATGTCCTACCACAACGGGAAGAAAGAATATCATCATCGAGCTGACATATTGAACATAGGGAGTAGATTCGAGCAAATATTTCGATCCAACAAACAAAACATAATCGTTTCCTCATCGATCGTCATGCATGTGGATTTATTCCACACAAAGCATTCGGTAGAAAAGTTTTCAACCGATTTCCAACGAATGCTTAATTTTTCTTCTTTTCCATTCCCTTCCGGCATGATTTGACGTGGCCGTTGTCGGGAGCTCGCTTATCAGCGATCATCAAACATAATAGCATATCGTCGGCTCATCCCAAAAAAGGCTGATGAATTTTACTCCGCTTTGAGTCGGGCGCAAACTGACATCGGGAACGTGTCGTTTAACGGTTAGTCCAATTATTTGCATTCAAATCCATCATAAGCGAACCAAAAAAAAAACGAAAACCATCAGACACAAACAGAACGCTAACAATCGTATGAGCATGATGTCGCACGTGGATACGTGCCGGATTTCGTGGTATATTCGTGATTTTAAATTATTCACAACTACCAGCATACGGCTCAGTCAGCAGCAGTACAGACGTTCCCTTATGCTCGTGATACAACTGAAAGTAAACCAATATTCGAGAAAGGGAACTTTTTGTTGGTTTTTTTTTCGAGGGGTTTTTACAAAAATGCATATGCGTGTTGCAGATTGGGGCGTGTTTCATATTGCGTTTTTACTGCGTATTGCAGATTTTTGTGCATGTATTTCATACTTTCGACGAAATCAAATAAGGATCATAGATAAAGCTGTTCGGTGAATCAAACGTTATGGGTGAAGCAAACGAAACGCGAAAACCAGGCAAAAAAATGCAATGAAAGTTCAAACAATTTGATCCAGAAATTAAATGATATTCAATTTGCGAGGTTTTCGTGAAATTATAATTCTTTGACACTTCTTGTTTTGCTGAATTTTGCTGAAATATCTGAAAAGTACATTTTACTTCTTCGTGATTTTAACCTTTTTTACTTACATAAACTTACTTAAATTTAATAATTTATACAGTTACTCACTTATTTCTATTAAAAATTATCCCATTTCAGGCATTTTATAGAATGCTTGATTTTTTATCTGTATCATTCATTCAACATACAGCCTTTTGCATATATAAGGAACAAAAGAATGGAAAATAAATTCAAAAGTACAATGTTCATGTTATCATTAATCCATCTGATAATGAAAGAAGTTGTCAGCAAACAATACGAGACAGTAGATTTGTTACACCGTCCTTGATGTCTCTCTTAACGTTTTATATACAGTCGGAAAATCCAGTTCTCGTTCATTTTCTTATCTCTAATCAATGAGAAGAAAACGAAACAGAATCCTTTTTAACAACGCGCAATGCAAGCTCGGAAACAGTGACAGGAGCAGACTGCTGCTGCTGCTGTGGCATTAGAAGCTAACTAAGCACTTCGTAGTTGATTGTTAAAGTGCCGGCACATCGCTCGCTTGGCAGTGGATAATATATTTTCCTTCATTGCGTAATTTGATTCGATTGTCACGACGATCTCGCTGGGAATGTAATTTTGCACCATTCAACATCCAATGCCGCTTTGGGGGTGTGCTCGTTCGAAACAAATCCACGAACAAAAAAAAAAACAGCCGCAGACGATCACGCTCACCACGGACCGTCGAATTCGGCGCCAGGGTAAGGATAGTATTGTGAGGATGCAAAATTGAAGCATTATGCTAACCAATTTACTGTAATCGATGAGGCGGCTGGTATCGTTGCTGTTTACGCGGTTGGCCTTTCGCGGTCGTCGTTGCGTTACCGCTGCCCGACGTCTCTCGCGTGTCAGTGTGCCTTTTTATCGACGGATAATGGAATTCCGGTGCCTCCGTTACGAGTGCACGCGTACGACCGGTTGTCTGGTGGAAGGTTTTTTGATATTACCCAGCGCCACGTTATGACAATGACGGTGTACGAGAATGGCAAGGAAATAAATTTTACGCTACGCCGGTTCGATAGGATGGCATGATAGATAGCAGGATAATATACAGGAATCAGCATTGCATCCGGTGTCGCAAGGACTTTTGGCGGATGCTTTCGTGATAGTAACGCCGTTCCGGGTTTGTGCCAAGTAGCGGATCAACGACAGCATTACTTGCGGAGCAGTTTGATCAGTCATAAAGTGGCCGGGATGGTAAAACATTTCTGGAGGGGTTTACAAGCATTTTATTAGTGCAATGAAGGAAAATTTGAATTCTTGCCTCTGAATATGCACTCGTTAGCTTTTACGGGACACAAAGTTGTTCAACAACTTCATAACGATACACATAAAGAGGAAGGAGTTATTTAAAAATTATTCAGGTCAGATATTGATTATAATAACTTGCAATACTGTAGGAAAGATGAGAAGATTTATCTGTTCACATACACATATAGCCAGCATACGTATACTATCCGTATCATATAGAAAATGGCTGTTCAGTAAATCAGTACAAGCCTTGATAAAGTGCCTTCATAATCATAACGTTGTGAAGCGTGTTCCGCACGTCGGTATCAGGACGTTCTCTATCCACGGTCGACTGAAGTTGATGCCGTTGCTGTTACTACTAGTATGAGTTCGTCCTCTATGAACGTGAACGAATGCGTCTAGACCGCGTGGTGGGATACACATCTCCAGTCATACAGAAACACGAGGTAGTAAATTTTCACCTCGCAGAAGGATGTTAATAATTAATTAATCGCAATTTATCATTTTAACCCGTGTTTACGCTTACATCTTTATTTCTTGCGCCCGGACCGTGCCTGAGCGTCCGCATCGTCGGTCAGGATTACTTAATTGTGTGATAGCGCCTTTTTGGCCAAGAAGAACACGATGGCCCCTCTTCAATATGCTGCCCGTCGCTTAAGTCTTCGGTGTGATCACTTTTCGACCCGCTATCAACTCTTCTCCATCGACCGTGTACAAGATGGCTGGGTGAATTGTTCTGTTCACTGACCGGGGATTGCTTCATTGGTCCGAGCCTGGCTAGGTGCTGCTTGAACGATTTCACGAATGCCACGTTTGATGGTTGTTGAAACTGATAATGAAAATTGAGTGCTATTTAATGTTGGCAATTTATATCTCGACTCCCTCTCTGGACATCCGGATTTTCACGCCGATCTTGTATTGTTGGCAACAACGATGACTTCAGAGGTTGCTGCCAGCACAGTTGTCGCTACTCCTTCCTCCCGGCAGAGGAACCGGTCAGAATTTCGTACGTTCCACTCGGGAAGAGAGAAGCATTTTGTGAGTGAAATAAAAATTCACTACGCGACCTCCCCACTCGGTACGCTGGTGACTGGCCCCGAGAAACGTGAGTGAAGCATTATGAGCGCACATGACCTTTGGAGTGTGGCTGGCGTACCGTGAGGCTGGCGAGTTTTGATCCTGACCGTAAGGTAGCCTTCCTGTACACACCGGTTCGGTGTAACGCGGTTGAAGTATAATGAATGCAAGGGAACAGGGCACCAGGCGAGACAATAAGTAGGTGTAATAAAACATGGTCAGCTGCTCATCTTTCACCGGTTGTAAAGCCACGCTCTCGTCACGTTTAGCGTGAGCGAATTGTTGTTAGGTGATTCTGTTAGTCTTTTACGCTTCTTTCGCGATGGAAGAAATTTGGTATCGTTCAGGAGATGACGGAAAAAGGACGCGTATTTCCGAATACGCCAACCATAAGCTATGTGATTGTGATATGTCTTTTGGTGTATCATTTATCTTGTGTTATATTGATTGGTTGTGAAACGAGCGCATGTCGTGTACAAAAAATATATTGCTGAAGATAGACATCGAATCGTTTATTGCTTTTGTTACACTATCAAGATTTGATAGTAAATTTTCAAAATAATAGAATAATGTATTCGTTCGGCTCGTACCTTAGTGGTAAGGATTGAAGTAGTATTTTCATTCGATAGTTATCTTAGACAACATCACAAGCGTAAAATCTGAAACCTTCTCTACCATTCAGCTAAAAAAAATAAACCTGAGCTCAGGCTTTGTAATAGATGTTAGCAGGGATATTAAAAGAATTTCCACATACCCATTCCACAACGCATACTCAAACTAGATCGCGCCACACAGTTAGAGTGTTCGTTGCAACAGCGTACGGTGGAACGGGTGCGATACTGCAGTGTACGTTAGCTCGCTGCTTCTGATGCAATTCTACGAGGCTGCATCTTGCGAGATTGTGCCCTTGCTACAAGGCACGCAACAGCACCACAAACAATGCACCATCGTGCGAGTGCGATAAGATACGGACGATATAAAGTGAGCCAAGCGTCATCAGGCTCCACACACGATGCGCTCGAGAGAAATTTGGTTTGGTAAAAAGGGGTTTTTTATGTGGTGCCTTCTTTTCGGTGTAAGATTTGCTATCATATCTAGGTTCGGATGCTAGAGTGCGGTGCGGTTGGATGCATGTTAGCGATTAAAGCCAACGATAAATATATACAATGTAGCTTTGCCACGTGCAAACGCGCGCTCCATTCGTGTGGCTGTGGACGGTGATGAAGTTTTAACAAGGGATGGAGCTACGTTCCAGTCGAATGGGATGGGACCGGTCGAGAAGATATAAGATGTAACACTAAACGGTTCATAATTGGTGCAGCCACCTCAATTAGGAAACATTAGGCTTACCATTTCGCTACGGATGGTGCACAATCTAAGCTCGAAAGGCTTATATTTATCAGCGTGAAATTGTATGACTAGAAGTGATTGTATTCAATTTGTGTTTTTTTTAGCCATTAAAAGTAAGTTAGGAGCTTTTCTATGATTTTCTGATGGTATAAAATTTATTATTTATCAACAAATAGACGTTAAAAATATGTTTTACTGTTGATCGGAATGCACAGATGAAAGATATTAGAGTTTTCCCATTTTGTGTTTAATTTGATTTGCATTCATATTTACTTGGATCGTTATCGGTGCGGTCATTAAACAAAGAATGGTTAAGAACTAACCCATATCACACAATGTCGTCAAAGAATGGATTGGATTTTTGTTAAGCACAGCAAAACCATTTGCCTTACGTTCGTATTGTTAGCATAATGTCTGGCGAATTTCATAAAACTTAATTGCCAACACTTACTTAAGGCGGAGTGGGTTTTACCGCGAGCTTTCGTGCTATTGCTGCCATCCAGCCAATGGGTGGATGGCACGATGGTCAGCAGCACGTAGCACAGGAATCAGCAAAACTTTCGCTACCTCGGACCAGCTGAGGTTGGTTGGTTTTACCTTTTTTTTTGTTGCCTATTTCAATATATACGTACGTTGTGCAGGCAGAAGAGTTTCCATGCTCGCGGACTAATTTCATTAGTGTGTGGATTCACACAGCCGGTTGGTTGGTAAAAAAAAATCCTCCCCTCTCTCTCAATCCCCCTTTGGACCATTCTGGTACCGTATAGTTCAATTAATTCAACTCAACTATGGTAATCTGTTTTGGGAGAGTTCAAAGTTGTTTTTCCTCTTTCGTTTATCGAACGTTTCGATTATTTTTTGTTCTTGGGTTGAGTAACGATTAAAGACCTTAAATATGGGGGTTGGTAGATTTCATGCATAGAAATAATCGTTAAAGGACGTGTGTTCGATCAATGGGGTATAATTTGCACCATCAATTTACCAATGGCAATGCGGTGGAAATAATGATGCATTGCACATTTTCTGCAATTTTTCTTTTTTTAAAATATTGCTGTTGATAGCAGAAATTATGGTACAAGTGAAGGAAACTGCAGTGTAGCCGGGGTATTGTTCCCGAAACGGTGGAGAATTTGTATCAGATTAAATGAATCTCACAGACAAATGATAATTGCTAGGTAATGACAATCAATAATAGAATGTATGGGTGAAAAATGTCTTATTACACTTAATTTATTTTAAATATTAGTTTTCAAAAACTTTGTTTTAAAATGACTTTTTTGAAATTTTATCAATTATGTGATAAGTAAATAATTTATTTATTTATTTAATCGATTATTACGGCTTAAAGCCGTATTATCAGCGCCGCATGCACTGAGTGATAAATGCACAAGGCATTTCCTCCTTGGATTTTGCCTTATCCCGGGCATGCTCATAAGTAAATAATATTCGAAATAAAAGTTTACAATAGGGAATTTAATTAAGTAATATATTTTCTTGCCTGTCCATTGGTACCGCTATGGTTTTAAGGGAATTATTTTTAGTGGTTCACATTTCACAATCTGAGTCTGATCCACATTTACAGTAGCACACTTTTCGAAAGACCCCCATCTTTTGCATCACACTTGTGTCACAGCTATCACGTTACATTAACGCACCGAACGGGCAACGTACAAACGTACGTCCGAATTAATCCATCGGTGTTGTAGCACGAGCCGCGTGAGTGTGTCAACATACGCCCGGTAGCGCCCGATTGCCAACCACTGGTTGCCCTTTTTCGTAGAGGATCCATCGTTTTTTTTTTTCTTCATTTCCGTTTCGGGTCCGGAAAACACTATATGCCCGCTAGTGTGCATAAATCACCCAGACGCACACCCATCCACAGCCCACGGCGGTTACGAATCTTCATTTGTTTGATTGTGTCTCGTAAGGTGGCTGGTAAGGCGGGATAGAAGCAGCCGGGAAGAATTTATGACCCGTCGTTTCTTGAAGTTAAAGAAATGAAACATTCGTTTACTCAATGGTGAAAATTGAGCGTTCCTACTGCGCCGAGCTAGCGTAACATCGTTTGTCTTTCACGAACGAGAGCGAAAAGTGACCCTTTTCTGTGTATGATGGAAATGTGTGATGTTTTAATTTTTGGATGTAAAAACATTCCGACACCCCTAATTCATATCAATTTTCGGTTGGGGATTCGGTCCGTGTTTTTAGACCATAATCTCATGATCGACATGTTTAGTGTTATTGAATTCAGAGAATTATGAAAGCGCTGGATCTTCGTCGCTGTCTGCCGGCTTTTCAAATAAACATGCCATCTTCCCGGGTTGACGTGTGTGCGAGTGTTGTGCCATTTGAGGGCATATGCATCCACCATTCGATTCGGTTATGATATGGCGAAGATAAAACTCCCGCTAGACATGGTGTTGCATGGTTCTTGCCCGCCCGGGCAATGTGCTAAGATCGTAAAATTTGGAATAGGAAAAACAAATTTACACCACTTATAGAAAACATCCCCAGAGCAGTGGAATGGCATCGCGAGCGAGCGGATTGGAAATTGGAGCGCGTTGTAAATCTTTCGCGAATGTTTCTTAGTGCTCCCGCTGTAGTGAAGTAGTTTGGAATGCATCCAATGTGGATAGTTTTTTCCTTGTGGTGTGGTGATGTCTGCCAAAGGGTATTTGCAGTATGTGTGAGTGGCGACAGTCGTAAAATATCGAGAATACGTTAAAGCCGACTTTAAGCATTGCTGACGGTGGCGTGGCCGCATGATGGGTAGCAGTAAAAGTGCATCATAAAATTGTTTGAGTAAAATGGCTGATGCCCGGCCCGAAAAGCTATGTCAATCCCATTTGGCGAAGAAAAACAAAGTCCTGGCACCAGGCGAACGAGCCTAGTCATGGTGTTTGGAACACCGACGAAAGGCCACATCGTATGGGTTTTATTCCACCTATTTGAAGCTGCTGCTCGTTTAGGGTTCATTTTTATCCCATCAAGCAACGTTTATGATGGAGTCTGATCATGAAACCTAGCGAATGAGCAAGAAAGTTTGTCAATTCCATTTAACGCTTTGTAGACATGTGCTAGGAATGAGCAACAAATAATATTTTAATGATAGAACACCTATTTTGGAAATAATGCAATAGAATTATAATATAAAGAAGAATTCCATTGAAGTATTTTAATTGAAGTCTGATACGTCTTCTTTGTTCATACAGAACATTTGAAGTCCCCATGAACTATAGCATTGATACATATTGTGAAACTACATTGCTTTCAATGTTTCTTAGATTATTAGAATGTTTTCTAACTTTCCCAACGGGTTGAAACCAAGAGGGAAAATTCTGGTCCACATATTTTCCAATCCAAATAATATAAGATATAGCAAACGTTAAGAATACAATGCAGCGAATAATACTTTGACTAGCGTTCAATTTGTTTTACCAATCATGTTATGTCATCACAGCATATAAATTTGTAACGAAAATACAGGAAAGCTTTTGCAATACAAAAACAAAAAATGTTTACTTCGCCACGTTTCTCTGTATGCACAAAGTGTCCTGTTCATCGAAGATGCAAATACATCAACGATGCAAGTGCAGCGTTTCGATTGGATTTTCTTTGCATCGTGACACTTTTATGGAGAATAGTGTTAAGTTAAAGCCACCCTCCAGACACTCAATGTACATGAGTTTTACCACTGGGCTCATATCCTTTTCGACACCCGATGATAGATCTAGCTCTGGCTTGCTGAATTATTTCTCAAATACAGCAGCACAGAGGCAGCTACGGTTGAATACACTTGAAGAAGCTACGATACTGCCACGGATGCCTTTCTTCGGGCGCCTTTGTGTGGAAAGAAGCGACCTTATACACGAATCGCATTCCTGTGCCGTTCTTTCGATACAGTGCATGCTTATGCGAATATGAGGATGGCTGCTTGGGCAGCAATTGAATGGCTATTCCTTTGCCTTGGATGTACACATCTGCACTCGGCAATAAGACACGAGCTGGGTTTATATGCTAGCGTTAGGTTGGGAGATAGTCCGGAAATCAAGGAAAAGAAATCCAGATCCGTTCGGAACACGTGATAAGGAGGTGGTCATGTTCTTTGAATACTAAAAAAAAAAAGATCTAAATACGGAAACTACCACCTCCCCTTTTGCTTGCAGAAGAATCGATGTTCCCATGCATACTCGGCAGCTCGAATCCCAGCCATAACTGGTGAAGAGTTGAGCTTACGAACATAAACCCAATGGTGTGTTGTGGTGAGTCTGGTTCTGGTAGCAGTGGCGATCGTTGAAGATTTTATTTTAAAATTCATGGTAAAATTAAGAGCTTCCAAAGATTGGTTTTAGTTTTTTATTTTATTTTGCAGTTTCGCTCGTCCGCCGCCATCCGTCGGTGTACGCTTGAAGATTTTACTGAACCAGTGTATGAAATGGGTGCTTTGTTGGGGCAGATGGGGTATTCCGGTTGATTCGACTGTTCTGGTTTTATTATTCGCATGCTCACATCACTGCCTGGCTGGCTGGTGTGGATCGTTTGCGCTTTACGATTATGATGTTAATATTAAACTTTTTTTTTCTCGTCTCTTTTGTTCTTTGCAGGTAATGGTGGGCGAATGTATTGTACCAAAGCTTGTACTGGTGAACAGGTTTGTGATATAGAATAATACAACAACTCTATTGGGAAATGGCCATCAAGACGAACGTTGAAACGATGATTTAATTTAGGTACAATAGACATTTTCTAGCATGCTTGAAGTTGTCAGGATGGTATCCGATTTCCCCATGTTTAATGAGCAATATTAAAATGACGTAAGAAATTAACACATCCTCCACACTACCCATGCATTGGCATGTGTTGGCATCAGCTGTTTTCGTAAATGGGACATGACCCGATGGCTGCGAGCTCCATTCGTTTTGACTCATTTATCAAACAACAACCAATCTCGTCTCATTCGCAATTCACAAACTTGGACCCGTGCTTGGCGGGAAGAGCCACTGTTGGATACAGTGTGCGTGTTGAAAAGAGGCGGGATGAATGTTGAAAGCACAACAAATGACCTCCGTTGTTGGTAGCAGCACAACCGAAAGGGCTGAGAATGTGTCGTGTTTCATGCGTATAGCTGGCTGTTGTCACCGAGCAGGAATGTCAACAAATTCGTTTTATGATTTCATCGACACGCTACTGCTCTAGCGAAGCGCTCCCATAGCCCATCATATGGTTTGTACGCATATTTAGGAATTTTTAGCAGCATGTGAAGAAGATGGGCCTCCTTTCGCCCCCAAACGGGAACGCGAATGACTAATCATCTTCTTTACTGTCGTGTTGACGGTCAAATGGAAGCAATCTGTTTTAATCTTGTTTCGAGGAAATTTTGCTGACATCCGTTTGGTACGCGGGTGAATGAACGGAGGAAAGAGTTCGGAGTGCAAATGATCATCGCCGGGTCGGTAGAATTCACGGTGGGTGAGTTTGTGGAATGCAAAGCAAGCAATGTTTATTCATGCCAGTCATTGGGTGATTGTCGAGTTGAAAGATTTTGTTTTCAGTGAAGTTTTTGTATGGAGCTGAAGTTGTTTTTGATTCATAGATCTTCACAGGCTCTTACGATGATTCTTTGGTTAGAACTTTCCGCCAACAAATAAGGGCTATCGACCTGTTGGACCTGTTGATGGAAAAAAAATATTATAAAATTAGATTAAAGTTATCATACAAGCTCTTATGTGAGGTTTGAGCAATTTAGTTGACGGTGACTATCTCAAAGCAATAGGAGAGTTACCCTTGATGATCGTAACTACGAATAACAACATAACTCGCTAAATCTGAATTGTTCAGAGATTGTCATGGACTATAGATTTGAGTCTTGGGTGGTTCTTTGGCAATGCAAAACATTTTTATCTTATCTTCTCTGTTATTTGCCCATAACTTTAAAGTCACTTCTGAAATCCCCTTGAAATAACCTAATTTATACTTCCTATATTCATGCACCACGTACACCCCGTAAAACTTATAGTCCTAATTGCATGAAAAGCTTCTATTCAATTTCCGAAACGAGCTCGATTCCATTTCATTAAACAAACTCTCCGATGAGACGTAAACATAAAAACTCATCAACATCAAAGTCCTGTTCTAGGCGGCTTCCAACCGATTCCTACTAACAAACCGATCCGTGTGTCACCTGTACCGGGGGCACACTTACCAAAAGCGAGCGCACCCTCCAGCGACAACGATTTAAATCCCAAGAACAAGGATTTTATTACCAGGCCGAAGCGTGAGCAGCGAGCCAAAGTACCGACCAACGATTATGCCGTGTCCGCCCGTATGAAGGTTACCGTTCGAAGCACCGAAAGGACACACGGACATCGTAAAGCGTATCCTCACACCCGAGACCCTGGCTGAGTAGTGCCCGGAAGCATTCGGAACGCTTAAAGTTTGGGGTACAATTTTCCGCTGCAGCTGTTTTTCACGCGTAGGTTCGTGAGCTTAGCTTACAGGCGGAAACGAGATTTCGACCAGGAGGTCAAGACGCGGTTCACTGTCACGAGTGTCTTGTGTCGCAAAAATATGCTTTTCCGGCACATTTCGTGCTGTTCATTCCCATCCCTCCACGCACGCTCCCATTCGTCGAGGCGCGTGGTGTCTCGTGGTGCGACTGCAACGTTTCCGCTACGCGCGGCGCCGTTTTACGAGCGCCAGTGTCGTAAATTTCGCTGTCGAACGTTAATCACATGCACATATTTTTAGATGACTTACTTTCGCTAGTCTCACACCCAATCGATGGGTTGGCAGCGTGGCACATCCTCCTGCGAGACATTGCCCCGGTTTGGGGATTAGGGTGGCAGTTTGTACACTAGGTGTACAGTTTTCGGGAAACGGAAAGTTACGGCACAATCCGGAAAATATACATGCTTACTAATTAGCTCAAGTTTCATCCACTGTGCAGGGTGAGTTTTCGCTGGCTTTTCCAACCATTGGATTTCGCTCCCGACTCGCCTCGGCTCCGTTTGTGGAAACAACAAAGAAGATGATGCGATAAGCGGTTTTGAGGGTTAAACAAGATTAAGAGAGTCTTAAAAGCTGTAGATTTTCGCTGTTCATTGTGAAGTTTCCAGTGCTCGGGCACGAGCAGACCATAAGCTCCGTGGAAAACTGGAAACATTGTGACGGAAAACATACCCGCCAGACCAGGACGATGGGAAAGGTGTGCGTTGATGTGGTGAAGTGAGCAATAGCTTATGCTGCTCGCAAGCTGCCCTAGAACTGCATCTGGTAAGCTGGCGTGTCTTGCAGATAGGTCCGTTTTTGGTGCTGCTTTATTTTCGCTAGCTTTTGGAACGTGGCCGGAAAAAGTTTCCGGAAATTCATGTCACGCCTGCGAATCGTTGTAATGTTTGTGACCATAGTTCGTCGTATTTTTTATTGGAAAATTCGGGAATGGACACAGTTTTAAGCTTTTCCTTTACGATTGTTTGTAAAGACAAATGTTTGAGAGTTGTTTGGTTTTTATTAAGCTTATTTACTTTGACAATCCAAAGATTGTGCTTTTAAAAAAGGATTGACAATATTACATTGAATTGTGTGTTCTAAAAATAAATTTTTATTCAACTTTCCACATCAAATAATGTTTGTTGCTTTAACCACGAGTCCCGTCTGTTGTATCTTGCTAAACGAGCGAAGATGTTTCTTGCATTCTTTTAATTGGTTTTCGTTTAATTGTCGCTCACCGTTCTACACGATTATGTGACATTGCAATTAACGTGAACATAAACATTCTGCACCAAAAGCAATAAAGCATTCGTGTGTGATGTGTGGTGTGGTGAAAGTCAGTAAGACGTCTAGATAGCAGCTAAAAGAGCATAATAAAGAATTCCACAACACATGACACGAAGGTAGTTGCTGTGTTTGAATGATTAAACTGATGCTATTTTTGTTGTCATTTTAGTACCACAGTACAATGAAATGGAAACTTTGAGGCACGTTTATTTGCTGTAGCATATTTATAATTCATGTCCAACCAGTACGGTGGTACAAATTAGATTCCGCTTTAACATCAAAAGCCTTTCCAAATTTGATGCCGGTTAGTTCACAAAGTTTGGAAATAGAAATGGCACGGCACGCCTCTCGCATGGGACCAGAGCTAGCAGCAGAGCCGCCGTCAGAGAGCAATTGTTTCGTTTTATCCGGTAGAAATACATTTTCCTTGGTTCGTTTGTTGCGGCCACCATCCGGTCCAGCGCTCGGTATCTGGCTGGCTGTGAACGCGAACGGAGCTTTGTACAGCTGCTGTAGGCTCTTTGCTAGATGAAAAGCTCTACTCGACAATACAAGGAGACGTGTGTTCGCTAAATTTGTCGTCCAAAATGTACGATCCGTACCATTCCTGTGCTTTTGCTCTTTCCGTAAAAGTAACAACATTGTCTGTGGTTCCCGATGTACTTCCGGTCGCCCAGTTGTCCCGAAAATTGTATCTAGCTTTAACAAAAACCTATCTGGAAGAAAACTATCTACCAGAAAAAAGGCAAATTTTGTCGACGCTCGCTCACTGTTGCCGTGGTGGAAAGGGAATTTAGGAAGATTGAGGCGGAGATTTTACCTTCCTCCCGGGATACGACAGCTTCCGTTCCGGTCTGCATCGGAGTGAGAACAAGCTTTTGCTTTTTGGTGCTGCTCGTTGAAAGCTGATGTAGTGCAGCCGGCTAGCAGTAGCTTGAAGCACTTTTAGAACAGAACGTTCTGCCGATGGTCGCGTGCTTTCCAGTTTATCCTGGTTGGTTTGTTTTCACAAGTAAATCGCTTTGCCCGTCGCTTCAAAACCCCGGAACCAGCTCTGATGCTTCGGCTACTGTTGATGCGTTTGGGACACACATTCCAGGGACGATTTAGCATGATGCGCTTCTGCCCATAAGGGTGAAAGCGGTAGGATGCTGAATGTTCCGCTCCGGCGGGTGGCCATATTGCGAGAGATATTCAAATTTTTGCAACTGCAACCCTGCTGCTGCACAGTTCGCATCACATAAACCTGCCTAGGCGTTCCGTGTCGATAGCAGATGCGATGCAGATTCTCGCCCGGGCTTTGTGTGGATGCAAAAACGGGAGGAGACACACTTTATGCACTTTCGTGTTCTTCGCTTTGATGTGAGCTGGCGCGCTTGACAGTTGGTGCCGGGTTTTGCATAAATTGAATAAAAATGTAATCAAAGCATTCTTGGTGTTCCCGCCTTGAGCTCAAACACAACGAACGACGAAGCTTCGGGCCGTGAACGATTTTGGGTGTTTTCGATCGTTGGGTTGGGTGGGAGGCAAGGGGTGGGGATGTGCGAGAAGGGAGCAAAACAGATTCATCCTGGTTTTCGAATTGTGCTTTAAAGTAATGTGCAGCTAGGCAGGACTAACGTGGGGAATAATCAATCTAACCCTTGGGAAAAATAAACGTTCACCGTATGGGTGAACCGTATCATCTGCCCAATCTGCATAGTGCACGCTGCCTGTGTTTAGCATAGTATATTGTCCTAGATTTACCTTTCGTGCTGGGAGCAGTTTTGCGTTACGAAAAATATGTTTTTCTCTCTTTAGACGGAAGCTATAAGGCTCGTAATGGGATTGGTGATTGATTTCCGATTTCAGCAAGCCGATCTCATTTTACGATCCTTGATGATCTGTGCCTGTGATCATCTAAAGTGGCTGCATCCCAAATCTGTTACGATAGAGGAGTGGAAGGTATTTGATGTTTATGCGACTAAACGAGTGCAATTTGGTGAATGGATTTACTATAATCAACATTCCCCTTGTGGTGGTGAATGGCATTTATTACTTTGGACGACGTTTTTTCCCAAACAGTTTTCAAATTTTATGTGAAAATAAGCAGCTGTTACAGATCAAATGAAGCGGTTTCAATTTGCAAACCCACTTGTCTCCTGTCACTTCGTGACGGTGATATAAATATTGCGAATTGAATATCTCACCCATAACCAAAATGTCCCCAAGGGCGTATGATTTATTAATTTTGTGAATATTTAATCAATTTTGTTTCCACTTTTCCACACCGTCCGTGTATTTACTATCGGCTGTCTGTGAAATATGTTTGATGTGGTACGGTTGAGTTCGGACCTTTCACCGGCAGCAGTTGGAGTTGGAAAAATATATTAAAATAAAACCCACACGGTACAATTAAACTCACGCACACACGCGCG
>AXCM01001898.1:0-35744 GCA_000473375.1 Anopheles culicifacies | reverse complement strand
AGTTGGTGATAAAGGCTACGGTCAAACGAAGAACAATTGTGGTGAAATCGGTAAAAGACACAAAAGCTGACACGAACGTACGAAGGGACATAAACGAGCCCGTCGTCCTTGAGCGTCGTCCAAACCGCGAATTCCACGCTCCAAACTTCACGTTAGCCGACCCCCTTTTTAAAGCATCTCACCCAGCTGTGTTCCAAGCAGGCTGTGTGGGGCAGGCTGTTATCCTTGTTAAACGAAATTAAGTTGAATGAAGTCGAGTGGTCGACTCCCGGGTAGTCGGTCCCGGTCTCGTTGCGAACGCCCGTACAACCACATGCACCAGGAAATGGCGTCTGCCGCCCCAAAGCTGGGTCGTCCTTGGTTCAGCCTTCGTGTAGGGTCCTTTTGTTGAGGTTGAGGTTACTGGATTACGGTACGCGTACCGGAGACGCAAGCACAGTACGCTCTCCTCTCCTCATTCAACCCACTTCACACTGTAGCGAAGCATTCTTGCTCGCTCTTAATTAGCTTTGACCGGCGGTGTATGAATATAAAGAAATGTTTTAAAGTTAAACCTTTACTAGTTGCCTCGAGCAATAGGTGGAAGTAGTCAGCCGAAAACAAACGAGTGGGAATAAAAGTGGAAAGAAGTCGAAAGATGCAGAAAGCCATTTGGTAGTAGGCCATCCGGTTGGGTAAAGTTTCCTTACCCTACGACGCCTTGGTAGCTTGGGCTCTAATGATGGTAGAAATCTTCTGTGCATCTTGGGTGCATCCGTTTGTAAAAATTCTCATAAAAATGGAAAAAAAAGTTTTTATTATTCGCTGCCGGTCGCGTCAAACGGCGCAATCGATGTAGAAGCAACTGGGAAAAAGAACACTCTTTAAAATGGCTTTCAATAAAAATGATTTCTCTGGTCGCCTCACTTCTCTTCATCTGGAACTTATTTTTTAGTGCATGTGTTGTTTTTTTCGACTGAGATTAAAAGTTTTATGATGATGTTGAACATGTTTGAAACGAGTTCTTTGCGTGTAAACTTTTTATGCAACTAAGATACGATGTGTATTAGTATATTTTCTACTGGAGCTCCAAATTTGTAATGGGTATTGCATACATTTGGGCGCTTTTCGAAAGGAAAATTAAGTTTCGACATTGCGAAAACGCTTTCCATTACTAAACACGAGTAACAAGCTTCTTTTGACTATAGATGATAATTAATTACATTTTACATCCCAAAAGCTAGCAAAACAAAATAAAAAAAAACACACTAATGACTTGTAATAGCTGATTTTGTCGCTCGTTGCTTGTTGCTTAGCAGAAGAAGGAACGTAAAGAATGACGGGCATATTTTATTCGATTTTGTCATCAAATTATGCTTCCTTCGTTTACTGTCGTACCCATGCAGCAAGAGAGAGGCCAAGAAAACAAGCCAAGTAAATCGTTGCAATTACCCCTGCTGCTTGCACTACCCATCAGCTTCGATTGGATGCATTCTGAAGGTTGCATCTTTACGCTCCCGTTCTCGAGTGTGTCTTAAATCAGCAAAGACGGCAAATCTTTCCTTTTCGTCGGTGAAGTGGTTGGATGAAAAATCACAGCAAAAACGACACAAAAGAGCCGGTTGCACTAACGAACGAGTGCAGTGGGTTTCGAACCCGTGGTAAGAAGATCAATTACGCTCCGGTATGTTTGCGGACATACCGGAAATGCTGAGGGGACTTGGCTGGAAAATCGTAACCCAACGTTCCCGTCCCCGGGGCAAGTTAATCGAGTGACAAATCGTTAGCTAATGTTTTCGATTTTCATAGCTCGCCAGTCTAAACAATGTCGCACTGGTTGGTCAACCCGTGCGGGTTTGGTGTGGTGTACGTTTCGGTTGGAGACTACGGGCAGCTGCTTCTTGCGCAAACATAAAACCCAACGTACACGAGCTGCTTCCAACGCGCTAGAGAATAGTGATCGTATTTCGGCAGGGATAGAACCTTGTGGCTAGCGTGGCAGTGATAAATTAACACGGTTCGCCCTACCGACCGACCTGGAAACCGCCGGGAGTGTCGTCCGCCCGGAGTTGCCAAAGAAAACGGTTCGCGTCTTGAGACGTATGTTTCGGACCGGTTCACAGGATTAGTTTACCGAAGGAAGTCGATTATGATTGTTTCCCTTGTGTTGGCGCCGTTGTCGAGGTCGCTGCCATGACTAATCTGGTCAACGTTTATTGAAACCCAGCGTCATCTAACGCAACTGTGGTAACCTGGCAGCAACGGACGAACGAGCGAAGAGGGCAACAGTGGAAAACAATTTATCAGCTTCAATCCCGTGTTTCGAGCTCGTGTCCTAGTAATGGAGCGTCAAGTATTATGTGTACTTCCGACAAAATTGATTGCCGCTACATACGTAACCGAGAGTGTTGGTGGGCGCGGACGGCTAGCACGGACAACACCCGGAGACATCAGGAGCTGAAAGACATAGCGCATCGTAAGCAACACTAGAACAAAGTAGATTACCGATGTTGGAAGTACTCGCACGTACATCGATAATGTGCTCCCCGGTCCCGTTGGACCTAGGACATGGACGGCAACAAGACAGTTAGCATATTGTGCAGGTGGGGGTTTGAACTGGAAAGTTTGCACTTGATGCACTTTGACGATGCGTGCAAGTGTTTGTGATGCAGAAATAGAAGTATGGACGTGAGTATTCGACAAGCTACGGACGGATCTTGTCACTGGACGATCGTATGTCTCGAGTCAAATAAGGACAAGCTTGTATTGCCATAGTCATAAAAGCATGCTTTACAGTACTTTACAGCAGATGAAATATGTACAATTTTATGGATTGCTCTCAGTGCACCGTTGTCCTGGAGTCCATTAGAGAAATGTACTTTTGTTTTGGAAAAAAATATTAACGAATGTATGTTCCCTGTTTTACTTTTCCAACGATTCTGTTGTTTGAAACATACATGCATATCTCAGGAAAATGTGGATTTACCGATTTTTATGCACCCTTTCAAGTTATAGCTGTAAGTAAGTTATATTATGTCTGACTATAATTGTAAGTAAGATTTGCATAATGAGTTCATGACGCCCGAAGGTATGCAATCACTTCATATGAGGTGACTTTTAAAGCAGTATAGAGTATTGTAAAGGTATAAATCTTCACGGCCTCTCGATAATCACCAAGGGGTATTACATTTACACAATTTTTAATATAACCTTGGAGCATTTCGAGCTAACAGCAATAATTGTATGTTCGAGCAGAGATACCCAATAATTAATTATTAATTTTCATTGTGCTCCAATTATTACCGATGCATGATGGTGACAAGGGCCGTTAATCCATTGAAAGCGAAAATAAAAAATAATCATTGAACAAACATTGGTACACTCTCACATAGGTACCACTCAAGCCACAAGAGATGAAAACCGTTAAAAAATCACTTATAATTTACCGTATGATGAGTGATGGCTTCATTATTGATCGATGGGGAATGAAGTTATTCAGAATGAACCAACGCTAATTGAAAGTGATTTTTTGTCATGTTAATTATGGGGCTTGATTCTTCGGACGGTCGTATGTAGCTAGCGCTTCCATACACAGGACACAGGACAAGCAAAGAAAAAGGAAAGCACATGAAAATGGATCTGCACATTCAGGCCATTCCCTCAACAGTAAGCTCGCTTTCGCGTGAAATGATTTGTGCATCTAAGCACAAACGAAAACAACAGCAGAACGTGTAATCAAATATGAATCGGTTCCGGCTGGAGCCATTTTAAGAAGCGCCTGTACAAATAACTCGCCATTGTTCCGTTTGGGTGTTTGTTATTGTGGGGAACGCTAGCGGGATGCACAGCCCAGGGACGCTATTAATTTGATTACAGCACTTTTTGAAGTGTTCGAAGCTGGCTGGCAGTCGCCGACGTAAAGTGGCGAAAAGAAAGTTGGCAAAGAAAGTACAGAGTCCGAGTCCGGGAGCGGTGAATATTTGAATTCACACGCTGTGTCGAGCATAAAACTTCGGACCAGCACGAAATGTGGATATTTCTTCGAATCCGATCGTAGCCGTTTCCCCGCTGCCTCCCAGTTACGAACCGTGGTTCCAGCTGTACGAACAACAGTGGAAAAGTTATTGCTCGTTTACGTAGAAATATCTTACCGAGGTATTACGTTTTTGAATACTACCGTACCCCGAGCACGGTCCAAGCCGAGACAATCGAACTGTCGGCAGCGATGTAGCGATGGTAAAATGGGAATAGCACCCTCTGGCCAACACACGATTGGTTTGGTACCGTAGATGCGTAACGTGCTGGGTTGTGTACGGGGGATGGGACGAAAATTCATCTCCTGTTCCAAAACGGCATATATCCGGCCGATGCCGATGCCGCCCACACTGGTCAGGAGAATTATTTTTAGTGCAACAAAACAGTTTGATAAACCGAGGGAGGGAGCGAGAGAGAGAGGAATTCAGGGCTAGGGCTAGCGCATCCTGCGACGGGCAATTCGGAGAATTGTTTCCGGTCGTTCCGACGATCTGCGACCGGTATGATGGACGGGTTATTAGTAGCTACGTGAGTGTCTGTGTGGGAAAAGAAGGGTGTATAGCAGGGGGTAAAGTAAACAGTCAAAAATGACTTGAACATCACCTAGACTGGTGGTTGGTCTGTTTTGACCAATTGACGATTGGATTGTAGCGAATACGTTTTCTAGTTTTCTGGTGTTTGCAGAATGAACTTTTCCATGTGTGTTTTACAAACAGTCGGTATGGTTTGAGTAACGTGTTTGATTATTGATAGTTGAATCGAATTCATGATTTAAAGTGATTGTTTTTGCAGGCAATTACAATGCTTAAAAGTATTGTAAATGAATAATGCTTAACATGTGCTGGATAGAATGGCAGCATTCTATTTTTTATTCGTAAATCCATATGTGTTAAAATCCTGTTACGCCTAAATGTATGCAATGCACTGGTAAATGTTTTGCATCACAGTAGTAAATTTTCCATCGTATGGTTTACTCTGTATATTTCAATCTCGAACTAGAAGCAAGTCTTTTATGCCTCGCTTCTGTGTAAAGAACCATTGCTTTGTGCACATTCGAAACAAACAAACGGCACAATTCCATTTCCATCGTGCATCATTCATCCGACGACTGTTTATTTGACATGCAAATACAGCACGCGACATTCAATAAGCCCTCGCAATGGGAGCATTATAGCAGGTTTAAAGCCGTAGCTTCAAATCAACAGTGAGCTTAAATGTGCCGTACGCACCTCCCGCTGGTGTAAAATGAAACAGTGGAGTATGTATGTTTTTTTTATGTTGTTGTTGTTGTGTTGCGGCATAATTTCACTGAGAAAATGGAGCATAAAAGAAGCGAGAGGTGTACCGCCGGTTCGTGGTTCGACGCGACACTCCTAGGGTTTGTTTGTCTATATGTACGGCCTTCCTCTCGCTATCCTCCCCTTGTTTGGATTGGTGCGTCTTGAAGCGTGCTGTCAAATGAACAGCCATTTTACACTTTCGCACACATTTCAAGCACAATCCTCGGTGGATTATTGCATTCTCGGGACAAATAAATAATGTTTGAATACTTCCCTTCCTGCCAGTTTGTGCGTCCCCCGCCATACACCGTCCACATTCCATGGTGCTTCTCCTCTTTGCACGCCAATTAAATATTCATAAGCGTTTTGGATAATTTATACATGAATCATTCAAAATTCATAGCACACGCGCGACCACCCGCCGTCAGCATTGAGGGGAGCCAGTCGTAGTCAGCAGCATTTGTTGGAGCGTTGGCTGTGGCCAAGAGATGTCCTTGATGTTTCACTTCGTTGAGCAACTCCCTTGGGAAAGTGGGAAGGAAAAGCTGCATTCTGCCCGTGGGCGGAAACATGGGCGTGGAATGAAATGCCGGTCAGAGAGGTTTTGGAATAATGAAACTGTAAAGGAACTGCAAGGAGTTGGAGCTTGTGTCCGGTTGTTGAGCTTGTGTCGAGATGAAACTAATCTCTAACCCCAACGCAGCACGCTGGTTCGGAATGGAACCAGGAAGCTATGCAACAAGACATCTTAGGTGCAATAAAAGGCGAGAGAAATAATTGAGCAAAGAGAAGTGACGATGAAAGGCTGAATTTGCCTAAATTTTACGGAGGCACGGTTTGTGGTTTTAGACCATTTCGTTTTATGAATCGCCATGTTAGCTGTGCAGGATTATAGACATAAAGAAAGAAGAATTAGAACTAGGGACCATTGAGCATAAAACGAGCTTTCGGTTTTAGGTACATTCCAGAGCATTTAGTTCACTTTATATCTCTGATTCAACACACCATGTACGCCTGAAAATATGCAATGAGGTCTGTAATTTTTAAATTGGAATACTTTTAAACGTCGTATAAAAACAAATGTGTAGCGATTGCATAGTTTTAGGTGCTTTACGCGCCAAACTGATCAGAGAAGATGTTTCCGGAAAAAAGCGGCACAGTAACCAAATCCGATTGAAATCTCAATTTCCTTGATAAACCATGATATGATAAATCTTTTCTTCAAAAATAGTTGACAGAACATCAAAATTTGCGCTTAATTTATGAATTTAATTACACGAAAACGATAAAACTGCAGGCAAAATCTCATGCAATACAAAGTCGCAACAACGGTATGGTTGGACTAGCGTTGGACACGTAATCATAAACGGAACACGAAACCGAGCAGCGCCAATCGTCATGCCATTATTTGGCATTGTTTGGGAGACACTCGGTCATTGGCAGATACACGTTCCTGATCTTGCCATGATACGATCTGGCGTTGGGGATGGGGTCCATGGTACGGAAAACAATTCATTGTAGCAACCAACGACACCATTCGTTCTCCAGTGGGAATCGTTGGTATTCGGGTATCATTGTTCGATACGGAAAAGTAGGCCGTAAAGGAGCTGTAAAGCAGCACAACGGTGATGGTGTAATAGGTCGCCTCATACACGCACGACGGACATGTGATATTCGGCCCGAGTGTGTGTGTGTGTTTGTGTGTTGGCAAATGGGGACGGTGGTACCCTCAAATAGCTACGTGATTTATATGCCGTTCCTGCCCTGAACCGGATGCTTGCACTTCTCGCTACGGTGGCAGTAATGTCCATTCATATTGGGGGTCAACCATGGGTTCTTCTAGTTGCCTGTTTTGTGGATCTTGTTATCGTCCGATGCCATCCACACCGAAAAGGCTTACGGTGGGGGAAACGAAAAAGTGTGAACGATGTCGCTGATAGCGATGATTATCGCCATTACACCACCCTAGACTGTGGTGGGTCCTGTTCAGACAGGATGGCTGCAAGGGTACGGGACGTGACCATCCGTCAGCAAATGGGATGGTGCGACGAGGTTCGGTGCACTTATTTTCACCCGTACAAAGTTTCGTCCGGAGCCTGGGACGCGTCAAGTCACCCGCAAACGAGTGGGTTAACCACTTGACTCGCCTAAGCGCCCTAAGTGTATTGGACGCAACATCTCATTATGTTGACCAAAAAACCCCCGAGCGTTGGTTAGCACCAGCGGAGTCGAACGAGGAAGGTATGGCGACGACGATATGCAGCATGTATACGTTAGATGTGGTTCTGCTGCACAAACACCAGCCAGACCACCGTCTCCAAAGGACGGGCAGGATGGCCTTTAATGTCCGGTTTCATCACGTTCACTAGCCGGACGATTCTCGATACTGTCGTCCGATTTCAATCATGCCATCATCCACGACGCAATGACGCTACACTGCACATTTCGGGACCGAAGGCTTATCACTTGACACACACCGTGGCGTTCGATGCTGCTGTCACGTTGCTCACGAAACGATCGACCCCAGATGATATGATGTCGATGATTGGCACCGCTCATGAGCACACGTTTGTTGCCTTTTTTTGTTTCTTCCCGTCCCGTGCGTATTTTGGGCATCGGTTGTACTGCAAGGGCTCATTGCCGGGCAGCTCAACAGTGACGAAACGTTGGAAAGCCTGCACGAGTTTCTGTACCGCCGAATGAGCCCTGTACTTGCCGTGTATATGCAAGCGATGCCTTCGGAAAATTCATCACACGATGGGAAGAAATGTGACACCGGTATGATAAGATTAAATGTTTATCGTGAAATCAAGAGCTCACACATGGCGGCAAGGCAATAAAACCGATTCAGCCATCTTGCTATGGTGATGAGGAGCAGTGGCAAGCTTTTTGCTGGAGCGCAAAGGTAAATTGAATGTGTGCGTGGTGTTACTTTCATTGACGTGTTAATCAATTATATTCGCAGTTTGTGCAAGGCGGATGGTGAATACGTGAGTGTTGAAGTTTTCTTCCACGGGTTGATTACCTTTATTAAAGGTTAAGCCCTCAAAGTGTCAATACTGTGTGGGACAATAGGGTCACGCCATCATATGTGATGCGATGCAATTGTATATTTACTGATCTTATCATCGCAAGGATGAGTTTTGATGTATATTCATTAAATGATACGATTATTGTGAATGCTTCTGTCCAGCGGTGTGCTGCACGGCTTCATGCAATGAAATATTACTGTTCTTTATAAAACTCTAAACTCCCCGTTAGTTAGAAAAAAGTTTTTTATACTTACGAATTGCATACATTTCGGCGAGAATTCTCGAAACATTGTATGCCTGTGAGTATGAAGCTGACACTTGAGTACCAATATCTGTTTATTTAAATGTTGTTAAATGTTAAACAGTAGTTGCAATATACCCTTCAAAAAGAGTCACTTCTCACATCACTAATCATGAGTTAATGTGAGTAGATGTAACTAATTTTAAAATGCTTAGAACATATGCGTCATGTTTCACTGTTACTGTGAACTTTTCACTATACAGATATGTTTTCTGAAAACTGCTGCGTATAAATACATCAAAACCGATCTTGCCTGATTCGAATCCAGGTACAGTTGATTGGCCGTTTTTTACAAAGAAACTAACCAATGAGCTTTTGCTTTTCCCAGAAATGTAAACCAAATTCTGGAGAATTATTGCGCAACACACTTTACTCGAGTATTACACGAATCAAATGCTAGTGCCGAACGGCCGTCAAAGGAAAAGTGTACCTGAATATAAAGCTTCTTCAAACGACCATATCCGTACGTTTCAGACGAAAGAATAAGCTCGCTAAAGGTAACTATTTCATCGTTTCAGGATAAATCGCATACCAGCAAGGTGCGTGTGCACGTACCAAATCCAACCCTACAGTCAAGCTTTTCGAGTAGTGCAAAGGAACATTTGGTGTTTGGTGAACCTCAGCACCTGGTAGCACTGGTAAGGGGCTACTATTTAATCCTGTTCGTTAGCTTATCCTAGTGGCAGGTGTAGTGGAGCCTATTAAATAGCTCAAATTTGCGAAATCAATCCCACCCATAAATCCCATCCGGTGCGTTCTGTTGTTAGGTTTCTAGCGACTCCCAGTGCTCGGTAGCTTTTCCAATGATTTCGTTCTAGGCTCTGTTAAGTTTTACCGCTGCTCTCTACTACTCCCGCTCGATCCTTTTCGTGCAACTCCCCAGTGGGTCAATCAATCCGCCGAATCCAATTTTTGAACTCGAGCTGAGTGCTCCGTTCCAAGGGCCTCCGGGGAATGTACTCACAAAATTTGCTGTCGTGTATTTCATTGATTAGAATTGGCTGGTGAATTTTTAATACCCTAGCCCGGGATCACCAGTACCGAATGGTTTCATCTGTGCTTGGGTCTAGAAAATAGAGAATCGAGAGACCTAAAATAAAATCACAATACCGTGGCAGGAACGTTCGCCATATGGTTGTGGCACGGGTTGTTCGTAGCATTTCTGCACACACCCGCACGTATTTTGGGCTACGGGAATGGATGTGGGAGACGATCACCAAATGCCACGGTAGTTTCACAAGTTCGGCAGCATGGCAGTACCACATGAATAAGTAATGATCGACAAAGATTAGCCGAAGGATGTCGAAAACTGTGTCTGCAAAATTACATCCACACCACAGGCCAGGTGTGTATGTGTGTGTGTGTGTAGGTGCTGGCGTTATCCCAGCCAGACATAGCAGGGCAAAAAGGGACCCAAAACCCATACACGCTTAACAAGGGCGGGAGAAAGTTTTTCGATACAATGCCCGACATGCTTGGAAGCCACCATTTCTCTCCCCTTTCAGGGCAAGCGGAAAGAAAAACCAGCCATGTAGCATTGCTGGCTTTTGGCACTAAGAATAAAACATGCTTCTCGTTTTATCTGGCAACCGTCGCCAACCCCATAGCCACATGGTGGAAGTTTAAAGTCTCGCCTCAAACTGTGACAGTGTGCCGGTGGCACGTTTCCAGTGTCAACCGGCTTCGTGCCTTTCTGCAAACGTCACGGTGGAATGGCACGGATCCCGTCCACCCGGACAACCAATTGTCAACCCCTACCCTCAAATATGGAGGCGCCTGGTGCCGCACCACTTCCCGGTGTAAAACGTGGAGAGTGGAAAAAACACGGCCCTCGTTTTGGTACCGATTGGCACTGATAATCCGTTCGCTGTTCGGAAGGGGAATCAAATGGAGAAGAATGCCGACCGCCCTTTATTCGTTCATCCGAAATCCTGATGAGGTAACAAATCGGTAGCTATATAACCGAACCGAAAGACTGACGCGTCACCATCACTTCACATCGTCCGGGTTGAACCAATCCCTTATAATCTTATTACATTTTCTTACATTTTTCCCCCATTTCCTCTCTCTTTCTCTTGCTCGATTTTCCACTCCTACTTCGGCATCACTCAACACTCGGGTTTTCCCCGTAAGCGAAAGATAAACGGAAACCCGCAGGCTGCTTTTTCCTGCTTACTCTAACCCCGATGATGCCCGTGTGTAAGTTGGACCGGGACCGTAGAGCACAAAAGGGACAGGTGGGCGAAATATTATCCCAAATTAAATCTTCTCCGGTTTTTTCTTCTGCTGTTCCAGTTACTCGCGTGTACCGTTCTAGACTAATACCAAGGGAAAGGAAGGTAGGGGGAATGGAGAGGGTGGTTTAGTGAAAGTTTCCCAGTCCCTTTTCGGTCGCATTTCCACATTTACTGCGTTGTGTGCTTTGCTCGTCTTTTCTTTTTGTACGCTTTGTAGCTCGGTAGCTAGGGGTGGAATGGTAATATTCTCAATCCCTTACTCGTCTCCTTCCAACGGCATCCATCCGCCCTCTCCACCGTTTAGGATACATTGGGTTTCGGTTGGGTCTGGGATGTCCCATAATGATCGTTGCTTTTATGCCGGCACACAATGAAATTATCCAACGACGATGAATTGTTGGTAATGTATTTTCGAAAACGTAACACGAGCCCTACTTCTTTGATGGTTCACCTCCCGGGTGTTTGTTTCGTTTTTTTGTTGGCTTTACACACGGCCAGATGGCGGAGGGGTGGAGTGGGTCTACAGGTAAGCGGAAGGATATCAAAAAAGATTGCAAAACATTATCGCCGTAGTAGAACGGGGATTTTCGGAAAGGCCGGATACACTTGAAAGGATGAGTAGGCTTCAGTTCAATTGGTGTAATTTGTGATTACACACCTATCGGTTGGGACTACATACCAGCGGGGGAATCTGCTTTCGAGTGTTAAAAAACCACAAATAAAGGATCGTTACTGTGTGGTGTGTGATATTTATGAATTTTACGTGCGTATATTCAAGCAAAACACAAAGCACCGGTTATGATTCGTGTTTACGTTTTTTATGATTATTATTACGCCTTTTACATTTTTAACGATGTAATTTATAGTTTCGCTACAGACGCATACGATTCATTTCGCATAAAAATGCATAACAATTGTTGATAGCAAATCTACATACGGTAATGTAAAATCGATTCAATCGATGCTATGATGTTCCACTACGAAACACCTTGTTCTGCAGATTGCATGACTTTAGGCGTTTGCAATGCTGCATGCGCGTATTGAGAAATTTAGATTAAAGGTATGCAATATGCGTTACACAAAGGATTGCACTTCACAGCACAAACCCTATGTTATTGTTTATATTGCTTTTATGCATCGATTGAAATTAATCAGTATTAGCAAAAAAAAACAATGCATTATGATAACCACCATGAATTATAGCCAGTAAACATAAAGGACGCCACATTAAGTACACTATTGACTGTAATATTCTTTTGTCAATGCAAACATATCAATCGCAACCAAACAATAAACGCACATGGAACTACATGTCTATTGTTACCCTGCTTGATGGTTGTACGAACTAAATGCATGCACAAATTGCATCGCCTCTGTCAGGTGCGTGTGTGAGGTGTTGGAATCGGTCGGTGTATGCCACACGGTATTTGGCGATTAATTTCATTAGTTCTCGATACACAATTACATCGTTGAACAAATATGCATACAACCGCGTACACGGGGCTTCCTCCACCGGGATGGCTCAATCCCCACTTTGCAACATTACCGGCAACAATTTCGTAGGTCTGCAGAGGTTTAAAGTGAAATCAAATTAAATCATTTCCTCACCTAACAAAAGCTGACTGTGTGCTGCGGGTTGCATAGCTCGCCAGGGAAGGGGAATGTTCTTTAGGACGGGATTGTAATTTATGTGTGCAATTTCGTCCCGTACGGACAGATCACACCGAAAACAGCTGTGTGTTCCGAAATCATCACTCGATCTTGGTTGGGCCGTGAAGGGTTTTCTCTGCAGCGTTCTGTTAAACAACTTCCGATTCGCACAGGGAACGAAGTTTCGGCCCGATCGAAGGGCCACAGGGCGTCCTTCAGCGTTACTTGCAAACAGCATGGTGGTAGGTTCCTTGAAGCACAAGAGCACACCACTTCCAAATTAAATTATTGCTCTGGCCGATGCCGGTGCCGAAGCATCGAAACGACGTTGTTACGGTGATAATGATGCTACGGCCCGAATGAGAATAACCAGCAAGGGCCTAACAAGCCCAGAACCCGGGTTTTTGTCAGTTTGTTTGTCTGTAGTTCTTTCACCGAGAGCCGCGCACAACCCCGTGAAGGAAGTGATAATTCGTGTTTAACCTAACTCGATTCGTGTCAATAACGTTAAACCGGCGTCCGTGCCTGAACTGCGGAAACGAAACACGGCCCGTTATCGCATAAGAAGAGTGTTGGTGGGAGGGGAAGGGGAGAGAGGCGAGGGGAAAAAAACCTCCCGTCCCATTGCCATCGTTCTATCGAACGTACGTACACCTCTGTCCCAGGTGCAACTGCAACCTGCACTGGCGACAATGTGCAGGCGGCATTCTCTCTTGACCTCGGCGTTGCAAATACGTTACGGGACGGGCAATGTTTCACCGTGGAGATTGAGAATTAAATTGTTTTCCACGGATGGACGCTGGCTACATATGCACGCGCTTATTGATCCTTTAGACCCTCGGTCGTACACATCGAGCTTAAGTTGGTTGTTTTCTACTGATTGAATCCTTCCGATACGGTGACCGATGAAGCGACGAGATGCGGTTCACACAAGGATCGCTATTTAATGGCATCGCATAACTTCGGCTTGTTGGCTTGCTTCCTTATCCATATCGAAGCATCGGACACGGTGAAAAAGGATTCCTACAGAGAAACGAGCGGTGAACTATTTCAGCAATGGTTGAGCAACTATTTCACCTCATACTCTCTCTCTCTCTCTCTCTCTCTCTCTCTGTCTCTCTCACTGTCATACACGGCCCGACATACCGGGTAACCCTGGCCATCGTACGTACTGTATCGATGATGCTCTCTATTGTTGTTTATTGGAAGCCATTTGCAGCGCATCTGAACCGTCGTTCATCGTTCGCTTGCCGAACAGCGAGGTTCTTTCCAATTATCAACCCCTTGTGCACCGGCTGAAAGGCTCACTTTAATTAGAGCCGCAGCAAAAGTTGGGCAGGCTTGCTAGCGTGTGGATGCCATTTATTGTGGAAATAAATACACCGCTTGTTAGTCGAAATTGAACTGAGGTCACTTCTCTATCTGCTGAGGTGTATCCGTGTGAATGTTTCTCGGCTTGTGTGTCTATCTACCCCTCTTCACGCATGGGAAGCACTTAGGTTGCCCGTTGTGCCGTAACACATGCACCGGTTTGCTAGAAATGATGGCATATAGTTTTTTAACGATTATTTAGTTCCACCGCATAAAACGAGAGAGAGAACAAAAAAGGTGGAACTCACTTTGGTACAGTGCAGTGGTAATAATTCACCTAATAGAGAAGGTATGGGATGGGATGAAGTGAACCACGCGTTACCAAACCATCGGAACAGATGTTTCGGCCGAAATGTCACAGCACCATCAGCTAATCGACAGTAATCGTCCTGACAATCGAATGCGTACGTCAAACGGTGCGTGACCCACGGTGCTGTTGCGCCGTTGGACTGTGCAAAGCGTGCGAGGGCGGAAAATTTACTTATCTACCACAATTTGGTTTGGGGGTGTATTGGTTTTTTTGTAGAAAGATGTATATTGCGTAAAAGAGCGATACACAATACCATAGAACTGGGTCACAGTGAGTACAGAAGGGTAAAAAAACCTTACATTCGATAGATACGATTGAAATGGGACGAAAATTTAGAGTTACTACAGAGCTAGTGACCGTTCGTTTTTCTCTACCAGGCTATTCTTTTAGTGGCCACACAGGGTATGGAAACGTGAAGTTTTTGTGAATAAAACGTCACAGGACAGTAATTCAGTATAACAGGTGAAATAGCTTGTAAGCGTCGAGGTCAACGTGATGTTATGAAAAGTGTGTAGTTAAAGTAACGTTCACATTTTTAAATTCAACAACTATTACGGGTTTGCAAGGAAATGATACAAAAAATTCAAACATTTTCTTTGCAATTAATACATTATATTTTTTAAATTATTACAGTTATTTTTGCAAATTGATTTTCTTAAAATAATCCTTGTGAGCATACAATGATGGATTGTGCGTAGAGTACGATTCGCCTAAATCTATGCAATTGATGTCATCGATATTTATTTCTCATGTTCCAATATTTCATGTTGAGTATAGAAAGATAAATAGAACAAATGTTCTACTCTTTTTTTGTTTTCCTTTCTCAAAGGGTCAAAGTTCAGCACTTTCAATAACTCCGATGTTGTAATACGCGTTAGAGCGCTGGGCGTAAACCAAACTTTCTGCAGATTGAGGAAACTTTTCCACTCAAAACAGTTGTCGAGCCGGTCGATGTCACAACTTTGAAAAATGGAAACTTTATAGTTCCTATATTCGTCTCTGAAACAAGAGCTCCCTACAAATTGACGGAATATCTTAGCCACGTTTGAAAGGAAATGTGCAGAAGATATCTTAGGATAATGGGGAGCCGCTGTACTGGAGAAATACGTTAGTTGTGAAGATGAACTCACTTGTTGCGCTGGTCATTTCATGCAAATGTCACCGGACAACCTAGTACATAGCGTTTATATGTCTTCCACAAGGACGCAAGAAGCACTCTTCTTGCGTCCTTGTGGAAGACATATAAACGCTATGTACTAGGTTGTCCGGTGACATTTGCATGAAATGACCAGCTGCCGGATAAGTAATTGCACACGCAGAGTAGTGTTTTTCAAATGTAATTATGTTTTTTAACCTCAGAACCTAAACGCGAACCACTTGCATCTCCCTATAACATTCGAATGATGAGCTCAGTTTAGCAAAATCTGGCGCCGGGAGTTATGCATCCCGCTATTGTAGAAAAGATATTACAAAATTTCTAAGCAACTTTTTACAATCAACTGCAACGTTTTAAATTGAAACGAGTTGCGCTCATCACCCTCGACCAGGTGGTTAAAATTTAATCACATTTTTACGGATTACTTTCGTGATCCTTGAGATTGCTTTTTCGTCAATTCTTCATTTCACAAAAGTCAACACTATCACTATGCTGTAGAAGTTGAAACTTTTTATTATGAGCATGTTGTGCCACCTGGGAGATGGAACCGGCTTTCGCCCTCGGTGTCCTACACACGGTTTCGACAGCTCGGATGACCTTTGCACCGAGCCGCTCCGGTGTGCCATCACTGCGCAACACGAAGGGACATGGGAAATAAGAACGAAAATAAAAATCCAATCCCTACTGGCCGGGCGGCTCATAATGCCTCCACCGGGTGGGCAGTATGTTGTGAAGCTACCGGAGCGTAATGTGATACACCCGCCACCGTCAGCGCCACTCGAACAACCGGTGTGTGATGTTTCGTGTGACAACGGGAGTTTGTAAATATAGTCTCCCACACTTAACGGCAGCCTTGTGGCACTTGTGATGAGCACGAAACGAGTTGTCACTGCCAAAAAGAGACAACAACCGAAAGGAAGACGTTTACGGAGAAGTGGGGTAGCGAAACGGACGACCTGTGGGGAAGCACAGCATGACACAAATCAAAAGCAACGCCAAGAAGCAACTGCAGACTCACATGTGCACGGCACACGTGGAAAAGCACCGTGCATGGGATGATCGGGGAAAGGGATAAGACCGCACCTTTTAAAAGACGCTTTGTGCAACGATGCAGCAGCTAAATCCCACCAGCTGCCATCAGTGTCGTACTCGAAGGTGGTAGATTTTTGTAAATGTAGACAACTCACCCACTCGCTTCCGCTGCCATGAACTTGATCGTATCTGTATGTCGCTCTTCGCGTTTCCTGTTTTCCTACCCCTTTTACATCCACTTACGGTGCACCAGGAGATGAAAAAGTACACAAAAAAGTAATAATAAAAAAGAGCAAAACGAGCGACCCCGAAAAACGAAGAATGCTCCGCATCCATTATGCAGAGAGTAAGTACTTTCCTCCGGTTTCCTGCTGGGTAAGGATGTAGTCTACCATGGATGTGCCTGGTTATTCCTCTGCAGTGGTCGCACATCGGGAAGATACTTGAGCGCTGCTTTATCCGGCGTCACCGTCGTGCTTTAAGCGTGCAAGGTACGTTATTACTGCTGGTTGGATTACTATGAACAGTTCCTGCAACGGTATGTGGCGCAAACGATACGCCATCCGACACATTCGTCTCATTTGAGAGTGCTTGTTTTTTGTTTTGAGAAGCTACGAGCAGTGATGAAAGCTTTTCGCCATTTTCTATAAATTAGAACCTTAGTTTCTTGGTATTAGAAATGACTTTGGGGAAGGTGGCAGTTGAATAGCAGTAGAAAATAATAGATTAAACAAGCAGATATATTGATCTACTTAAAATTTATTAAAATATTTCATCAAATTCAAAATTAGTGACGTTCGGATTAATTTGCACCTTTAACAGCCATTTTTCTAAGCATATATACGCGCCTAAATGTATGCAACCTTCATGACAATCACGTTAATTGGCCTTTTGTTAATGTTTAACTTAAATTATTTTAGCACTTGTAGATTGCATAACTACATGCGTTTTATTATTTACATTCCAGACCATTGATGGATTAGCATTTTAGAATATCAAAAATCGTTTTTTTTAAACAGCTTTTTGGATCGCAAATCAAAACGCTTTAAGTTATGTTGCTTATGTGACGAAATATATTTAATATTGTTATTTATTTCTTTCACAAAGGTCTATTAATTCCTTCTTGAGAAAGAAACTATTAATAAAAAAACATATCTTTTCACAGCAAGCTTCTCCAGCCTCCAGTACGGCCAAGCTCTATCGGATTAGCTTTCACAATGCTAAAGATTTCATAACTCACAATCTTGCCAACGCAAAACTCAATCTATTGGCCACAAGTACCATAATGATGGTAAAATAGCTTGTATACCCAATTTCGCACCCTTCGCTGATCCAATAAAATGTAGCAGACCTTAACAAATTAGGCGCTTAAAACTTATCACTCTCGCACGGTTCCGGCACTGGATCGGAGGAAGCTATTCATGGTTTCTTCTTGTTTTTTTTTTGTGTTGGAGGAAAATTAGAAAATTAATATTGAAAAAAGTATCCCCGAACCAAAACCCACAACCTACGCACACTCACGTTGTTGTTAGCCATCCAACGAAAACGCGATTTATCCTGCAGGAGTATAAACCACAGGCTTTTGGGTTGGGAGCTGGCATTTTTGTATTTTACTTTTTGCCTTCGGATATCTCACTCGCAAGCAAGTACCAGCCCGGAAGTGTTCGCGGTACGGAAATGAAACTTATCCTGCACCGAACGTTTCTCACTGCCGTACACCAATCCGTTGGGGGAAAATACTGCCCCAACAAATCCACGATCCACGCCGGTGGAAAGTGGCAAAAGTTTATCAATAAATTTAATTTACTTCCTCATCAATATGTTCCACCCGCCCGGTTTGGTGTTGGTGCAGCGGACAAGTGGGCATAAGGCATAAGTGGCAAAATAGGGCGCACTCGGGTGAAACCGCGCTTCCGCAACGTTCTGTAGGCAGGGAAGGGTGGAAGAAACGGTGCGGTGTACACTGTAACACCCTGTAGCGTAAAAGTGAAACTTAAAGATAACGCGTTTGCATTCATTTTCATTCGTTTGCCTTTGGACGCGCTTTTCTATCTTTCGCGCTAAAAGCATTCTGCGGTTCTTGCCGTTGGTTGCCCTCGGTTTGGCGGGGCCCGCTGAGGAGTTTGCTCTTCGTTCTAGAGATCTCTTCGTTCTCTTGGCCTAACACGAGCGGCAGCGTGTCCTACACCGGCCTCCATACCCGTAAGTTCGGGGTCGTGTGTCTTCCGACGATTTGTGACCCGGGTGTGGAAAAGTTTTATTAAATTTCGTCGCAAAAATAAATCATTTCCCGAGTCCGATGGGCGGTGGGTCGCTTTGAGGATGGGGTAAAGTGCAGCAAGATTGTGGTTGTCTAGTAGGTGCGCATCCACAGTGGTGCTAGATTAAATTAAAATTATGATGAGCATGATAAGCGTGGTGTAAAGAGCCGCTGCTCATCCAATGCTAGGTTCATGCCTTCACCAAGCCGGCCGATTGATGGTTTTAAATTGAAATAGAAAATTAATTTACAGCGGCATAAAATTAATGTAAAATTTTGCATGAGATTCAATAAATAGCTAGGAAGTGTACGTAAGCTGCCAGGCAGGTTTCGGCTGCGCTGAGAATTGGAAAGGAATGAGATTTTTAATGTTGAAGCGCCTCATTAAAATCTCATTACTTTCACGATGAGAATGAATAAAGGAAAACTGGAGTTGGAAAATCTTCATTCCTTAAGTATGTTTTCAAAATAAGTATATGTTAGAGTCAGAATATCTGTAATTTATATTTAAGAGTAATCTGGCAAATACATTTTAAATGAATTATTTAATAATTTTGCAGAAAACAGTAGATTCATCGCAGTAAAAATATCCCATTGTCAGGTTAAGAGAGCCGGCATGCAATAACTGTCATGAAAGAAAGCAAAGTTTTGCCTCATATTTTGACAGCTGTCAAAAATTTAACTTCACAGCTGAAATTACATTTAGTGTGTTCGAAGATTTTCAAGCGGCATACTAAAACACACTAAGCTATTCTCATTCTCCAACGTTCCGCATCATCTGTGTCACGGTGATACGGATGAGTTGGTTTTTCTTTTTCCAAACAGGTCGAGCCCTCGGTATAACACTCCTAAACACCCGCGGAGAAAGGACGCACCGGAATCGTTGTATTTTTTTCTCCTTCTCGTTATTGTTGTATATTTCGTTTGAAAACGAGAAAAAAAAAACAGGTTAAGCGAAGAACTTTAAATGATGTGTCAACAATCTGGCCTTGCATTCAAATTGCGCGACGTGAAAGAACAACAAAATAAGGCTAAACTTTGGCACACGGCAAGTTCAGGCAACATGGCACAACCCGAAACATACACCTACCGGGAGCGGCCTACCGCTCGGTTGCTTGAAAGTGTTGGAAAAGTAAACTCATCAATTAAAAAAGAGGCATAAGTTAGGGAAAGATTTTGCACCCTCCGTTTGCCGCCCACCGGCTCCGCACGAGCTCCGCTTCACGAGCAAACATGAGCGGTGGAAAATGTGCTTGGAACAAAATGAGCTTGGTAGATGTGGAGCTTTTTTCGGGAGGAGGGAGGCCGCTGGAAAGCTGCTATTCGTAGTACGCCAAGCTAACCTGACTGACGTATTGGAGCAAGTTCGGCAAATCGTTTGCCCTTTTTTTAACCCTCAATTTGCTCTTTCCGCCAAACGGCCCCGCTTGCACTCTAGTGCCGCTTGGCTAACCTTCACTCCATTTCTCATATTCCATCCTTCTTTTCCGGTGAAGCAAACTCGTTAGGCGATTTTTGATGCTTTTTGGAAAACTTCTAGATCTAGTTTCTAGCCGCGGGATCACTATGGATTGTTAAAATGTACACTTATACACCCGGACCGATCCCCGGCCCGGTCCCGAAACATCGTTATACAAGTGTCACTAGCGTCGAGGTCTCGTCGGGTTCCTCGCACGGCCGGGATGAAAGCGTACTGATTCATTCCTCGCCGCCGGGAAACTTGTTCGAGCGGAGTTTTATCATCGTTGTCAAAAATTCTGCCCCGAAGTTCAGCTCCGCCTGACATTAGATGGCGCTCTGTCTATTCGTCCACCGACCACCCCCAAACCGGATGGCGGTAACGGTGGTCTACTTAGGGAGGAGATATCACGTTTTATTTTCTCCACTAATGCTCTCTCCGTTCATTTTTATGGTTTTCTGCATTTTCCGACGGGCCAACTTTGCCGATGAACTTCCAAGCTGAACTTTGGAGAAAGCGCCCGGTGTCTGGCAGTGTGTGGGAGGATTTTCCAATCCTGTTTTTGTTCCGTCTGTCCCGCGTTAGCCGGTATTGTCGCTACTCGATACTGGTTTTCGGTGCATCAAATGGAGGCGCCTGGTGGTGGTATGTTGGAAGCCCCTTTTTTATGTATTCATGACAAGACACTCACACTATCTTGCGCAAATTAACTCGCTCACCATGGCAAGCGCCTCCATTGTGCTGTGGCGTAGGCAATCGCACCGGACTCGGAGGTCGTCATTATCTTCATCTCTGGATGAAGTGATGTCCTTTCCGTGTCGGTTCCGTGCATTTCGAACGCTCGCTGCCGAAACCTAGCATCCAGCAACCGTCTGTAGCGAGCGAAGGTACAGCAACTGCATACTTTTGGAATTTGAATTTCATCAGATAAAGATGCGATAAATGATAAACTTTTGTAATTATATTAAACAAATTCAGCACGAAAACAAAAAGTCGATCGTAGCAGAGTTTTGCCTCGAGCTCGCAGTGGATCCCTCGCCGAGACGGTATCTTTGGGTACGGGCTAACGTACCACCCACACCAGACATCAGCATGACGCTGATGCTGATGATGCAGGGAGAAGTTTTCGTGCGAAATGTCACACACGGTACACGGGCGAGAACCGTGCATATGCGAACACGTACTCCCACCCACTAACCTGTGTGTAAGAAGACGACCCCGTTCCGACACGAGCGTCTTCTCTTTGTCCGTCTGGCGCGGGTTCACCAGCCAGGTCGGCCAGCCGATTTGAAGGAGTTTATTAAATTTTAAAGTGCATCTTCTACTATCGCTAGACCTGCCGTACCCGAAACCCATCCTGCACAGGAAACCGCAAAACCTTTATTGGGAGGTAAAGCTCCGGACGGAAGCGACCGTGCAAAAAAGGGGGAACTGGAAAGCCCGAACCATCCATGGGAAAACTATTCCGAAAAAGCCGCCACCCGCCCGTTGGACAAAGTTGACATTCGTCGTAACTTTACACCGTGGGTTTGTTTAATGAACTACTTTTGACGGTCCCTTTTTTTGTTGCTGGATGGGATGGAATTCATTTCTACTTGCGACGGCAACTAGAATTGAGGCCTGTTGCAAAGATGGGACTTGCACTAGCACGAGCAAGTGCGCTTACGGTGCGGTACGGCAAAACTAAAGCAAAAGGAAATGATAAGAATTTCCGCGGCATACCAGCGACAGCCTTTTTGACGCCTGTTGCGTTCCGTGAAGTGATTGCTTTCGACGAAGAAACGTAGCGCTTGAGTGAGGAAAAACTTTAATAATGCTAAATTTATAATGTTGAATATCTATCACGGTGGGACGGTGCCGAGCCGGCTTGCGGCTGGACTGTTCAGGGTGGAGTTTTAATTTTGCCTCACTGTTTCATGTTGCATTTCATGATTCAACGTTTATTTATAGTTTGAAAAATGGTTGGAATCATTGTAACGCGGGTAACAGGAAGTTATTTAATCGTAACGATATTATGTTCAAATTCCTCTCCGCTGTTCGGAGAAGAGGAATTGAATAAACGAAAACCTGTTGGTAGCCTTACTATACTTGACGGAAAGAAAAAAAAATGAATATAATAGGCTAATGTTATCTTACTACACGCTTTGTAAGTAGGAAACATTAGTTAACGAACGATTCGCCTGAAGTTATGCATTTTGATGTGCAGGAATAATTGAGCCTAAAGGTATGCAATCACAAATAAATAAAGATTTATTTAATTGACTTTTTAAAAAAGGTCATTTTTTCAGCTAGATAATCCATTTTCAGTGAATGGTGAGCCGTTATTATATTCGACATAAATTATTTAAGCAAGGATGATAGCTTTGTGGTACAAAAAATGTATTCGAATTCTTTTTTTTATAATAGAGTAATGAATAAATTGCAACTATGTCCATATTCTGATGAAAATAATAGCTAAAAGTAATACCCGTGATCGAAATGTAAGTATTACAACAACTTACAACTGATTGCGCCCGATGGAGCGATAAATTTGCCTTTCGATACATGTCAGGCAGCACGGTGTGCGGTATTTGGCACCGGCTCTGGGGCCATTTCCATTTAACCATACGCGGAATGTGGGAGCCAGTGGATTAAGGCACTAGTGGAATGTGTCAGTCGCACTGACTGTAATAATTTATCAGCGAACCGCGTGCCCGATTGCACTGTCAATAAGCTGCCGACAGTATCGCTGCCAGCTAAAAGCAATCATTATCGACGCTCGACGATCTCGCATATGGGTTATGCATGGTGGCATATCCCACTTCTCGGGAAAATGGAATGTGTATATTACATGGCCATGCAACGGGCCGGTACGGAGTGATGGGGACACGATTTTGAATGCAAGCGGGACCGTGTTAATGAACATGACCTAGATAGAACGATGGATCCCGCACTGGTGGGATCGGGCTTTCCAATCGGAAATAGTTAACTAACCACTGCAAACCCACGATCACCACCGATGGGTAATAGACAACGCTTCCAACCATTGCATGTTTCCTCCGAAAGATTGTGTGGTTGTGCGGTTCCGTGCGGGAGAGTGAAAGCTTGCATCATTGTCTTTTCCAACCGATTTCCTTTCCCAGAACCATTCATCGAATGCGCGCCCGTAGTCAAAGCTCGGTGTTGAATAAAACATGCACCGGACCCAGTGTCCGCTGGACGGGCGCTTGCGAATGCCCGATGCACAATGCATAAAAGTAATCTGCATAATGTAGCCCGCGCTTGCAACGATTGAATGGCCATCGAAGCTCAAATTGTCGAGCTGTCCCGTACCCGGGTCCACCGTAACCCCGGAAATCGTAGCGCATTCGGACAAAAGCCGCCCGTTGATGGTTAGATGGAAATGGATTTTTTTTAAGTTTGTGCACTGTGTATTTCAGTCCCCTTCACTCTTTCCTGGCACGGTCACATTGATGGAGTAAGCCAACCTTGAAATTCTAGATCCACAGCGCGGGATAACTAGCTAACGAGGATAGACCTTGAAAAGGATCACACTAATCAATCGAATGAGTGTGGGTATGGGTGGAATCGAACTGAACATCACACTGCGAACGGTCCAATGACCATTCGATTTCTATTCGAGTTCATGTTTTATCTTTCCAAGCTCCAGTCCGCTCCACTGTTTGTTCCATTAACAGCAACTCAACAGAAAGTTAAACCTCACAGCATAATCACTGTTAAGCAGCTCGCACGGTGTGGTCCACCAACTGCCGGCCGGGAATGTATGCTAGTACGTTTCCTACCGCTTTATTCCACACTCCGGTTGGAGTTCCACCCATGGGAAGATGGGAACGGTTCACGGTTCGCCTACCGCCCACTAAATAAGTCTAACGGACAAGATTTATATCAATCCTGAACTAAAGTCCGATGGCAAAGGTACCTTCGCAGCTTACCGGATTGCAACACCAGCGAGCGCTGGGAGAGGAAGAGACACACAGTGGTGGTGATGTAGGGGCATATGAAATAAAACTTCCCCACCGGGAACTATAATTTCTCTCCGGTGGTATAATTCACTGTGAAATGTTGATTTAATCATTTGCATAGGAATGCAACGCTTCGGCGGCATGGTCAGTCTTGTACGGCTAGTTGCTTTGATTTCCGGTACGGTTACGGACGAGCTGCTGGTACCGCTGCACTCGGTGTCGGTCGATCAGGCTTTGCTTGTTCCGGTTCGGTGAGCTGTTATTTGAGCACAACCCAGCTAGGGATGCAACAGCATAAGCAGCAGTGCGCTAGGTAAAATAACAATTTGGTGAGCTGTCAAATGGTCGTGATGCGACGCAAGATGTCAGGATGGATCTGGCGGTTTGCGTATACATCCTATCGCTATCTAATTGTTGCACATAACAGCTGACTGGCTTGAAAGACAATTTCATCGCACAATAGAGTGCATAATGGAGATGGTTTTGCAGAACAATTCACAGCTGAGCGTTTGCATAATTTTGAAAAAGCGTAAAAGCGCCTTTTGGTATGCAATTACAGGATATTTTGGACGTAAATGGAGGTAAATTCTCTAAACGCCTAAAAGTATTCAACTTTTTAACAGCTGGTAGTTCAAATCTAAGACTATTTACTATACAGTGGATTTGATTAGAAGGTTAAAGACAAGAAGAATGGAAAAATATATACAAAAAAGTGCCGAAATTCATCACATGTAACATGTTGATACTCATCGGTTATGTTAATATTTTTCACAAATCCGTGTGATTTATAGCATGAGTGTCGTTCAATCATGTATTAATTGCTTATTTGCAATAGTCTCAAGAATTCCCCACATTGCGATATTTCCCAACTTCCAAATCCACATTCCTCTGTCGATTCGCAACGTCATTGCATCATTGTTCAACAGGTAATTTTCTCCACTTCCATTCTTGGTGAAGGAATTGGCCGCTATGAAAGTGGATTCTGACTGTGCAGAAATTGGAAGTAATAAGATGAGACGAGCCAAACACGGTTCGGTCAGGCTGCTTATCAAATGGATGCTGGGAGGTACCCGTGTGCATCGTGCTTACTGTCCCCGACATGAGCGTTCTTGAAATTCCCTGAAGCCAATCACGCATGAAGTTAATTTTGGCAGAACGCTGCAGAGGAACCGTCGACTGCAGGCGCACCCATCCGTAGATCCCACCCACGGCGGTGTGTCTAGGAAAGGGAAGTTTTTGAAGATGCCGCTTACGAGTGCTTGACAGTTCTCGACCAGACCCGTCACATTCACAAGAGCGTAACAGATCCACCGAGCACCGACCGAGTGGTTCTGGTTGGCAGCTTGTTGTTCGGGTAAGGTTTTTCGGTTCGCTTCTTTTTTATTTCGGGTGTTCTAATTAACTAATAGGCACTTACCGTCCCGGTGTTTGCGCACTGTGTCTCTGGCAGATGCAAGATGCTGAACACTGACTTCCACGAATTCGCCTCTTGCTGGCTCGGTCGCAAGCTCGGGAACTCGATGGATTGGGGTGTCGTTGTTTTTTTTCTTTCCACTTCTGTTTCTTCTCTCGTTCCACAATTACACTCGTTCAAGCTCGATGGCAATCCTTATCACTTTTTAGCTTCGCATGGTCCTGGTCCTGAAGCCATCTTAACCTTGCTCTTGTAGAAAGCATAAGGTTCGGATGAACTGCTCGTTGTTCCGAGGGCCTAGAATAATCGATTGGACCTCTTTCGTGAAATGCGAAGGTGCTTTTAATTACTCAGAAGATAACTTTTGACTTTTCGCTTTCTGTCAACTTCATCCCGTCAGAAAGGGTTCAGAATTTTAAATTTCATTGCTCATTGGTGCTTTCCAGTTATACGTCATATTTTTTGTTTTGTTTTTGTAAAGCCTTGCGACAATCCGTTCCAATAAAATGTAAGCAGACCGAATCTTTCGCTTGTTATCACCGTACATCTTCGTTACGGGCTTCCATTGTCCAGACAATACTGTTTTATTGCTCACATTAAAAACAACCACTGCTGAGCTGGGATTGAAACCGAAAAGCGATTCAAATGGATCATATTTTACTGGCAAGCAGGGAAGCGACACTACCGAGCGACACATTTAATGCCCGGCTGAAAGAGTGTCTGAGCGATTGAACCGACGGTAGCGAAAGGGTGGTTGAGTGGCTTGTTTTTACTGTCACTGCCGTCGTTAGTTTTGCCTGGTGGCGACACTTTTAATGCTGGCAAATAGGAGAGAGTGGAATTCGAAAGGATGGTCCATCGATTGTAACATGGCTATGGGCGGTTGCTCTTATGCACCTCACCTCCATTCGAACGCTACTTCAACGACCATCCAACCCTTGAAGATAACGTCTGTAGCTAGCGCTGAAGAAAGGCAACTCTACAAAACTCCTCCTAACAAACCGACACTACATCCAACGCTGCTGCCAAATGGGAGAAACGATTCCCCGAGCATTGGTTCAGTTTTGCTTCTGTTTTTGTTGTTGCCACCGTCTTCATTTCCACGCTTTTCTTTGTGCCCACTCCCATCCCAGGCGAACCAACTATCTCCCGGACCAAATGGAAGCGGCCCGTTACTTAAAAGCAACTCCCCAAGCCTAAAAACACTCAGCCCTTCCAGCCAGCCAGTAGGATCAAGTTTTCGACGCCTTAATCTATTCGTCCGTTTCTCCGAAAGGCATCCTTTCGGACCTCGTTACACGGGCAGGGAAAATGGGAAACGACATTAGTTTTGTGTTGGCGTGCAGTTTTTTGTTGTTGCCGTTGTTGATTCGCTTTGTTGGAGAATTTTGTTTTGATTCAGACGCCGTTCGGGGATTTTTTTTTCGTTCTTTTCCTCATCATGTTGGACGTTTCTTCAGTTCAGCTCCACACTCACACACGCGATGGTCCTATACGGACCTGGCTTAGCTCTTCATTCGCTTGTCGGTTCGTCCGTTATATCGTTCGTCCACCCCTTTTTTTCTCGTAGCTTTTCGAAAACATCCGGTCCTGGGGAGACTTCTTTCGGGCTGACAGTCGCGGAAACAAATTCACATATTTATTATGCTCCACTTTGTTCTTTAGCAAGGGCCTGGCAGACGTGTGGTGTGCTAAGAAATTGGACAAACTTTCCGAACTCCCTCTCAGGCTTGTGCATCGTTTCCCTTCATCCTACTTCAAGATGGTGTTGATGTTTGTGAATGTCTTTAGTCTGCTGGGTAGGCGACAGCAGTGCGTCCCGTGCTTATCGGTTTCCAATAAAATATACTACATAACGGCTCCAGCAGCGCTAGCCATTGGAGTTTGGAAAAGTGCAAACCAGCATGGAACATTCAAGCTCGCAGTGTGTCCTCATAACTAGAAAGAGGAGATAATAACGAGACCTAAATCGGGACCGGTAAAGGAAACCCCGAAAAACTTCCGTATCCCTTGGCGACGTTCATGTTGGCGCCTACTATGTCTTGTGGAAAAGTTATCGGGAGCCTTGTGTGTGTAAATATGTGTATGTATGTTTTTTGTCGATCCCAAATATTGACCAATATAGTCCTCATTTTTTGGGAGAATGTGGAACGTGTCGGAATTTCTGCCACAGTTTGGCCAACAACTGTGCTAAATGGGTATTATTCAACTTCAGTTTCAGCTCCCATCAAGCCTACCGACTGTCTTTGAATCTCCATACGGAACACTACCTCACAGCCAGATTCGTGCAAGCTATTGGGGGACTCGAAGCGAGGGAGCCGCGTTACATCCTCTTTTTCCGGTCGCGTCAAGAAACAATAACACACGGTCAACACGCAACACCAACGAGCAGGGAAAAAATACGTCCATTTACCACACAACAACACACACTGTCACAGGAGTTCCACTTTTATGAACGCTCACTCTCTCACGGGGTCTCGGGTCGTACCGTATTACCGATTGTCCTTTCAAAAACAAAAAAAAACTTTTCCACCCCTTGTGCGCATTCACACGAGCGCGGTATAGCAAGGAACTTGGCACGGAACAAGCTCCACGTCACGGTTCACTTTGGTATTTTCCCTCTATTCCTTCACTTACGTTGGGCACCGACCTGTAACCGAGAACCGAAGAACCCTCGGAACTACCACCGGAAGTCTGGCAGTACTGAAGAATCAGAGCAGTTTCCTGTTCACGCGAATGCGATTGTTTGACAGCTCGGTCAATATGTGTACGGGGTACTGCCCGCGCCGTTATAACACTCAGACTTCAACTATGTGTATTTTCCGCTGCCAAATCGAACCGACCGTACGAACAGAGACCGCTTAACTGAGAATCGTCCTGCCGACAGCGCTCCATTTTAAGGCGACGAGCGGCTCTGATGACGACCACGCTTCTTTCGCTGCTATGGTAGTGTGTGTCATTCTCTGCTACAGCCCAAACAGGAAAAAAAGTATACTGAAAGTACGGAAACACCAAGAAAGGCCGATGTTATTCCACTTCGTGCTTTTCTCTTGGGTGTGTGTGTGTTGGTGTGGTACCATCTCGCTCACCAATACACTCGCTCGCAGCACAGGTGTACTTACCAGTCAACAAAGGAACCTTACTGTATTGGTGTTCGTGTTACCTAGCATAAAACTCACCAAACCTTCTTTCGTCTGTCAGGCAGGCCATGTGTCAAACTGTTACGAGCAACGCACTGCTGCCGTGGTGAGTGTGCGCACTTAGTACTTCGAGCCGAAAATAAATAAATGCCATTTTTCGGCTTTCTCGTTGCCTCCCATCGGTTGGCATTTGATTCAGCACGAGGACATTCCGTGTCTGATGATCCCTTTTCCATGCCTCGCTCACGTCCATTGTATGTTTTGACATTTTGGCATTGCTTTGCGGGTACACCAGCGCGCACGCAGCAACACAAAACACACACATGTATGAACGGACCGATTTACACGTGCCACGGTATTGGGCAGGAATGGGAACCATCCGCTTTTGGGGGTTGTGTTTTGATTCCACGCTTTCGTTCGGATGCACGTTTGGTTGCTTCCGTCGTTTTTCCTGACCAAAACAACGAAAACCGCAAGCGATGGAGGCGCCTGGTGGTTAGTATGACCTGCTATGCTTATGTGTTTGTGTGCGCCCTTGCGGCATTTGCACTGTGGGGAGGGATGAATGCAATGGAGCACAGTTTGTTTTGCTCCATTTGTTTGCCGCTGGTGTCAAATTGGAAGGATGGGAAGTTGGGATGTTTTGCATTAATTTTAATAATGTCATTCGGGTATATGTTTTTTTTTTCTTTTTTCAAAAGGGAATAACAGTTTGGGAAATATTGAAGAGATTTTGGAGAGTGATTATACGCGCCAAATATTATCATGACTGGAGAGTTTTGTCAATATGATGTTAAGTTAAAAATAAATTATATTGCACCAAAATGCATAACATTCATGTCAAACTATGAATTTAATACGAACAGTGAACAAAAGATGTTCTTTATTCACTGAAAAAGCCCAACAATTAAATTTAAAGCACTTTCAAAGATGCTTTCTATTGTATTCTCAATTTCTACAAATTATACATTTCACGCAACACGCGCACACTTGTTGCAAAACCACATTTGCCAACAGTGAAGTTCATCGTGACAAGACGAAACCACATGTTGCTTCTAATCAGCAATCCAGGGCAAGTATTTGCCCCTGAAGCTTACCCGTAGGTAAATAATCAATCTGTTGCAGCTGCTATGCAAATATTACGGATATATGATGCAAATATTGCTTCTAAATCCTTCAAACGAATGCACTTGCCACAGTGTTATGTGTTATGGACATTGGCTGTAACCTCAAATTTGAAAATTGTTTTCATTTCAAAATGAAATACTTATACCGCACCGTAACTAAAGATCTTGTATCCATTTTTTTAAAGTACTGACGAATGACACTAACAACTATCGACCATGTTGGGCACAAGTTCAAAGAGTAGCTGTGCAATAACATGACATCAGAATTATTGAGAAGACTAAAAACATTCCTCCAACTCGAACAGGAAAGTCCGAGGGTAGGTTTGCCGTTACGGTACCAATTCAACAAATGTCCGTAGCAAGCAACCTTATGTCAAGCGTTGACTATACATTCGTGACATCCTTCTCATTGGCGACGTCTTCATGTCTTGATCTTTGTGCAAGTAAATTAATTGAAGGACATACGAGACCACCACGGTCCTGGGAAGTTTCTCTGCTCTCTGTGTAGCGAACAGGATAAGAAGTTAAATCCATGCTTCTGCCCGGATTTTAGAAGACGATGACGATGAGCATCATCATCGAAATGTGATCCTTGTCGCTGCTTCTCGGTTGGACGGTCTTTTGAAAAGCAATTTACAATTTCGTTGGCAAATGTTTGCCTTTTGATGACTTCAGAGCTCGGGGCGGGTACTTTGCAAAACCCTGGAAACGATGTCCGCTGAAGTTGTAATGGCGTGTTATCGGTTTCGGGTCCAACGGGAAGGATTACTAACTGCCGAACAGCAACGAAAAGGAAGAGGGTGGCAATGAAATACCACTGATCCGTTGCCGTTGTAATCCTAGTTCTCGAAGAAGTGTTAATGGTCCTGTCGGATGGGTTGGTGGTATTCGAGGTGGAAATCGTCTCTTCGCTCATTTGTGAGGTTAAGTGGATGAGTAAGTAAGTGTGAAGTGAGCTCGACCGGACCCGGGCCAGTTGACGGTGAATAAATCTTTTCCGTCTCATTGCCACCCACCATCTTAATCTAGCCGTTGCTCGCTTTTTGCTTTCTCCCCCTTACAAAGCTTTCCTTCCTCAAGGGGTTTTTTGGGTCGACCGTTATTACCGGGCACAACAAGCAATAGCAACAGACAGAAACCAGCAAAAACAAAAAAAAAAACAAAAAGAAATAAAGATTGAAATTGCTGAGGATTACCAGGGGAAACCCTTTTCTGGCGATGTCCCACTCACGTTTGATCCCTTTTTGTGGTGGAAGCTCGGCCACTCCAGCTGTTCCACGGAGCAACAGCAAACATAATCAAAAGCCGTAGATAATGATCCGGAAACCACAAGCTTGGGACTACCCACAGCCCTACAAAAGAGATTCACAAGAATGTAACATTGAGGTTTGGATGCGATTGGCTGTTTTCGTCCCCATCGAGAGGGGTGAGAAAAAAGGAAGAAAACGCACTTCAAACGGGATCGCAATTTAAAAATCTGATAATGGGTAATGCTTCGACATAGTTTATTGGGGTATGATCTAGGGTTCTCGGAGTCGCAAAAAAGGGCAATTGAACCGAAGAAGCCTATTTGCTAATGCCAAATTATTATCGATTGAAAGGTATGATATTGGGCTGTCAATCGGAATGTTCGATAAATTGACTAAACAGGCCGAAAGCTGATTGGCAATGGTGTGCTGCTGTTGGCAAAGTAGAAATAATTAACTGTTTATTATAGTAACGAGTATTCACGGTAACGGTCAACTTTCATAAGATAAAATATAATGTTGAAGGCAGTGAGCATGTAAAATAAAATTGTTTTTGTTTCGTTTGCTACAACAACTGCATAACTTTAGGCGCTTTGATATTCAAATCATGCGTTGAGAGGCAAATTTGGTTTGCTCTACGGGTATTCGCAGCATGCACTTCGCACAACAAAATATTTTAAGAGTTACAGCTAGCATTGCTTGATGCTAGTTTTAATCAGCATTCATCCTCAATGAATATTCTTTTTAACCATATACTTTTGCTAATAGATAAGGGCAGTAACGGCAACGGTTCTACAGTACGTTTTTCCACTGTTAAAACTCCCAACTGCTCATCCATTTGAGCGAGGCTAGTGTTGAGTTGGGTTCGTGGCTAAAGGGACCACTCATACCGTAGGCGAGTGGCGAGAAGAGCACGAAGCTGTACACTAGTCCAGCCATCGCCGTACCCAGGCAGGCATGACGCAACCATCCCGGCATTCGGCCCGTAATGTAATCGAGCATTACACCTGAAACGAAAAGAGCACAAGAGGACAATTTTGGTGGTTAGTAGGAAACAGTTCACGATTGTAGGCAGACTTGCATGAAAAGGGTTGCAAAAACTATCTTTTCTAAAAATACCCCAAGTGGGCGGTAGGTAACCGCCGTAGGGTTCGATGTGGTTGAGTGAACTATTCACTAATATACAAAAAAAAGTCACTTTTTCTAGGTGAAACATGATCGAACATTTTAGATTGACAAATATTGCAGAACGGAACACCGCACGCGGAGGTAGTATGGTAACCGCGAGACCGTACTTTCTGGCTGAAACGAACCGAGAGCGTTCCTCCGATTTCGATAAATCCCAGCCAGTTGCGGTGCGGTTTTCCATCCCATATTTGGTGTTGGAAAATTAATGACCGTTGAAATTGGAGCATATGCACGCAACTGCGTATATGTGCAAAGTAATGGCCATTCCAGAGTGTCGGTCAAAAGCCTCATCTTGCCGAAGCGAATTTGGAACGGGTGGGATTGAACAAATTGTGTTATAACAGTAATTCCCGCAAAATTCAAACACTTTGGCAATACAAAACTAGTTCAGGGAAATCACATTCACTATGCAAAAGGAAATTGTATAAGCTTTCGTAATCATATTTTACTTGAGAAACTTTGAAGTATCAAAATGATTGTAAAATGATAGATTTTTTTCAAAAAAACTGAAACAGAACCCTGAATTATGAAATACATGTAAAAATGCTTTACCTGTGAAAAACTTTGTTGCTCTAAATGTTGGGATGAGCTGGAGGTTTCCTATTATGTGTTGCTACAAAGCAATTAGATCATCACACCAACATTCTACAGATAGTAGGAACGAATAGTTTATATGTGAGATTTGTATGTCAACGCCTAAAGTTATGCAACTCCGTTGACACCATACCATTAGTATCTAACGCCATTGAACGTTTTTTCTAATCATTTTACACAACACAGCAAAAACAAATTGTTGGTGACGAACTTTTCAGATAATAATAACGAAACTATTGTTTACAATATGAAACATTGTTGAAGCCACGAAGAGAAATCCAGCAATTCAACCCTGTCCCTGTGTTCTCCAAACATTTGACCAAACTGTTTGATAAACAGATCGATTTCCATCGGACAATTAATTGTGGCCCAAAAATTGGTCCCTTATTTTCGGTTGTGCGACGTGCGTCCCGTACATTTACTCACACCAAGCTTCCCGTTCATCACACACCCGCACCCCACTTCTGCTGTGGTGGAAGCGTGCTGAAAGGGTTGTGTTTTTTAAATTCTCACCCTCACACATGGTGTGTGCGAAACGCGTCCGATTTGGTTAGCTGAAGGCTTGCCGGTTGCCAGCAAAGTGACCAACTGACACCGAATGGCAAACTTACGGCTATACGGCAAATATTGAGGCAATAAAATGTGTGAGCATGTTTGAGTACGAACGATTTGTAGTGCGGGAAGGAAATGTTGAGCCCAAATAAACCAAAAGCGAATGCAAATCCCCAAAAAAATCGTTCCACAATTGGCTTTAATTTATCGATTGGCCTTGTGTATCGAGCATTGTACCTGGGTGTTGTGTGTACGGTGTGTGCTAATTATTAGAGTTAATTTGAACACGCAAGCGAAAGCACACGTGGCCAATTAGTGCGTGATCGCTCTAGGGAGGGTTTTGTGAAGTTTCGTTTCATTGAAAATCTAAAGTCTGGCCCATCATAAATAATAATGTTTAGGTCACGAAATATGGCCCGTAAAGAGAAAATCCAATACCGACAATGGGCCATCGGTAAACGCAATAAATTGAAGTTCAAAATCATAATTTACAGCTTCCAAATAATAGATTTCCCGGCAAGCGGGGTTTCACGAGCGGGAGAAGATTTCTATTCAAAAAGAGCGCATATTAAACGCAATAACAAAAGCTCCAGCACACACACACACACACAAAAAGTTATTCCTCATCGGCTACAGTTTCCAGCAGCTTCAAAGCGAGAGCCGAATAAAAAGGTAACAGTTGCGCTCGCTTGTAAGATGTCACTCGTTGTACAATTGATTTGCTTTCCCATTTTTATGAGGATGCGTCCACCATCGCTTGAAGCAAGGACAAAGCAGCGAAACGAAAACCATCAAACTGCCGTGGCAGGTCGGTACGGTGGAAGCCTTGAAATAAACTTTAGCTCCACAACCTGTGCCGAAGGTTGGCGATGCTGGACGAGGAGGAATCGCACCGGCCGGGGGAAGGATATTTTGTTCCAATAAGAGATTTCCTTTCACTGGTAGGAAACACCATCGTACTGGGAGCGCGTCAATGGGTAGCGGATGGAAAGTGGAACAGGAAATGTGTTGATGTCCGAGCAGCAAATGAAAGGAAACCTCCAACGCACTCAGATAGGGCTTCTTTTTGAGGTTCTGCCATCCTAGCCTCCGTGGTGTGGAACAGTTGCGAACAAACGGAAAACGGAAGAAATCATCATCTTCGTCGTCGTCGTCGACGTCCGTCCCTTTCCGTTACATTCCCTTCCAATCTGTTTTATTACAATCGTTCCATTTCCTTCGACATTTTGCCACAAGTTGCCTTAAACTTGGACAAGTGTGTGTGTGTGTGTGAGAGTGTGCTTTTTCCATCTTTCTTATTCGACATCTCCATTCGACTTTAGTTCCGTTTTTCATTCGATTTTTTTTCCTCCCGTACGGCAACCGGTCGTGCAAATCGTCGTCCAACCTGCTTCGCCTTCTCTGCCTTCTTAATCGTACCAGGCGTCTCGATTAACAGAAGGTTCCTATTTTTCAGCACCGTTGTTCGATTGCTACGAAATTGGATTTTTCCTGCCTTGACCTTTTGCATGCCACACATTTCCCACACTTACGGGGATGCGTTCCGGCTTGCCATCGCACGATAAGGCTAATGTACGAATGTCCACTCTTGGGCCGAAATTTCCTCACCTTCGGCAAATCCTACACGCCATTGTGTGAAGTTGTTCGAGCAAGTAATTTTGGAGTAATTTAACATTTTTCCTCTTATACCCGGGACTTTTCTTCCAGTACGAATGGAGCTGCCGTTACACATGTACAAGCCACCGACAACGCATACAAATTGAATTTTTGAATGCGCCACTCGAGCTCATTCCGGTACAAGTTTTCCTATTCCGGTGAGAAATCATGATGTTAAGGATGGTCAATTTGGAGAAAGTGATTGATTTTTTTTTGCTGTTGTCCTGTCGTTTCGCTTATTCGTATACGTTCAGGTGATTTCTGCATCTACACAAAGCTCATTCCAAACTTCGGCCACTGGATTGTTCCGTAATTCGGCACGATGTAGCAAGCCTCCCTCCTATTATTGTCTGAAGTTGGTACGAAAACTTCCGGAAAGTTTATCTTGAATGAAGCATAGTTGTGCAGATGGACGAAAATAAAATAGTTTCCCCAATTAGTAATCCAAACATTTTTGAATAATAGCTGTTCAAAACAGCCCAAATGTAGGCAACCAGCACAGCACGGCTAGTGTAATAAAAACTCATAGGGGATTGTTTTAAATTTAAATTAACTTGCATTTGTTTACAGCCAAAACTTTGTAGCTGGAATAAGTAAACGATGCCAGCAATCCACCTACGATCATTAATATGAAAACAAAAAAAAAAAACAGCCATCGTTGTTACATGCATCGATGCATCGTTAGTCACACTCATCACTCATCCCCAAACCGGGAGGGGGAGAGCAAAAATTTTAATTGATTCCACTAACACGAGCTTACAC